>JXTC01000367.1:119532-259860 GCA_002914845.1 Trema orientale | reverse complement strand
GCACTGCACAGAAACAACCACTTCAGAAACGACGACACAAATTTAAACAACAGAAAGCGACTGGAAACGAAAAAAAAACTATAAACGACATAGACACAAAACGACAACGGACAAAGGAACAGCATGAAGTTTAAAACGACAACGCAAAATTAGGAACGACATCCAATGGAAAACGTCTGCATCTGGGACTTGGAAAGATGAATGAGATTCACCTGCATCATTGGGATGCTTATAGAAGAAAACTTCTACTGTGGTATGATGTCCCACACACATGCATTTTTCTTGTCTAGCATTTTATATCTACTTCAATCAAATAAGATGAGTACTTCCTTGTTCTTGCTTTGCACTAAAAACAAACGATTCCCTAATTCCCTAATGTCCTCTTATCGCGAAAATATTTATGAGCTGAATATGTAACTTTTATTGCATATTAGGTTTTCCCTAATAAAATATTTTGTCTTTTGTTTTTGGTTTTTTTTTTTTAATTTTTTGTTTTTTATTGGCAGGACATAGAGCTTCACTCCTAGGATCAATTGATCTCCACCATGAGGATATGGTCCACCTTTTTCTATTTACTTTTAAATGGTGATGTACGGCTTGCATGTGCCACATTTGATGTCTTGAACTTGAACTTTTTAAAGCTATTATTAGCTCATGCGTTTCTTTCATTTTCCTTTTATTAAGGAAAAAAAAAAAGAAAATAAAATTGGATGCAAAAAGAGAGCTGATATACTTTCATTGGTCCCTAAAAGGAAGAAAGAGACAGAGTAAGAAGTCTTTGTATAATGAACTGTATGGGCTTCTAGTAATATTCCCTTCAATCCTTTGATGAAATGGACTTTGTCTCCGTTTTGAAGTGAAATTTTTTGTTGCTCAATGAACTTATGAAGTATGCAGAGAGAGGTAGTAATTGGAAATAATGGCTAAGCCTGCAACAGGCCTTCATAGAGGAGCAAAGCAGAAAGGTAATTAGAATTATGTATGTGTGTATATATATATATGGACACACCAATCGAGTAGTATTTTTTTTATCTATTTATAGGTATTATTTCGGCTAATTAAAATTGATCGTATACGTCTTTTTATGATAAAAATAGGATAGAGAAAATATTAAATAATGAGTTTTTGTTTTTATTATTATTTTTTTCAACTACTCAAATTATGGTAAATGTTGGATCATTAATCCAACGGTTTAAAAAAAAATATCTATGCATAGGTAAAAAAAAAAAAAAGGAAATACCTACCAAATTTGCAACCTATATATATGTGTGTGTTTTATGGTATATATATTCGTGTTATGTTTGTATATGTGTACGTATTAGTGAACAGAAAGAGTGTAAGTTGTGTAAATATGTAAAAAAGTAGCAAAAAAGGTTTTAATACCAGCTTGTCTTTTTGAAAAATTTAAATCTAAGTGATCTTTATAATTAGACTTAAAGTTTAGTTCTGACGGTGTAGAGGGTTAACTCTTTAATTCTTGAGTAAATTTTCTAGAATTAATTTCAAAGTAAAAGTTACAAGTGATGAGATAACCTGGATAAAACACGACGATCTAGAGACTTAGCATATAGGAAGTGAAGACCACATTGGTATACTAGATGATGAAATGGCAGAGACTATAGTTGGCTTAGTGATAGACAAGTTGATCTCCATGCTGACCGAAGTGGCAAAATTGTTGAAAGGTGTCGATAAAGAAGTTGATGCAATCAAAAGTGAGCTACAAAGCATATTCTGGCTTTCCTTAGGGATGCGGATCGAAGGGCAGACACCGAAGGAGACACTATTAGTGATGGCGTTAAGTTGTGGGTGGAAGAAGTGAGGAAAGTAGCATTTCAGATTGAACATGTCACTGATGAGTATACACTTCACATAGCACAATGGAGTCAACAAACACAACAACGTTCGCTTAGGCTCTAGATTTATTGGTAAGTTGTCTTCTTACAGATTCAGCTATATGCATAATAGCTTAATTTGGTCCCTGTGATTTTGTTGATAATATATATATATATATATATAATATATGAATTTCGAAGCCTAGCTTCTTCTTGTATGATGTGAACTTGTCCTCACTAATCTTTCACTTTGATCTTGGTGCTATATGTAGGACAATTGTATCAAGTTGACGAGGAGGACCAGTAGCTCCTGATAACAGGTGTTTGTGTGAGTCTGATCAGCAGAATAACGAGCCAGGAATCTATCCTTTTCCAGATATTTATATATATAGATATATATGTGGTGTGTATGTTTGTCTATTAATAATAAATAAATTGCAGAATTTGTAAGCATAAGATTACTTTTTTTTCACCAATATGTACTGTGGTTGTGACTACTTATAGTGATGTACGGGTATCAGTCTTCTTGAATAACAATATTTATGTTTGGATATACATTTTTAATAAGGTTACGGTCTTCTTGAAAGCCACGTTTGGGACGTGGGATAAGGAAGGGGATAGCAACAATTACAGTGCTTTGGTTTGGGAAAAAAAATAATCCACCCTCTCTGAATTAGTCCCTCTAGGAGGAATTAACATAGTCCAGCTGAGAACTTGGGATACCAGGTCTCTAAACCAGTAACCGCATGTATATCCTCTTTGATTTGGAAAAGACAAAAACATCATTACACTCCTTTCAAAATTTTATAAGCTCAAATTATTTAGTATTTTAGTTGGCAGGACAGCTTACTTGCTTGATCCTCTGTGGTCCCCGGCAAAGAAGACCATCTAGATTGAAAAAATGATTCCACGTACAAGCTATCACTGATATACCCTCTCCAAATTAGATCAAAACAATCAAACTTGTGTACGTAAGGCCAAAATATGTATAGTAATTTTATCTTTTATTAATTTCAACTAAAGCCAAACTTAAAGACATATTTTTGTATTTTTTTTTTTGTCTTCTCCTCCCTTTTAAATGCATCTCTCTAGTTCTTGAAATATGACTTTATTCTAAGTTTAGTTTCAGAACTTAAATATATATGTGTCTGGTTATAATTTCTAGTTTTCTTTTTTTTGAAAAAAATTATCATTATAGTTATTGTAGAGTTCTTATTGTAATCACGTAAGTTAGAAATCAAGTTCAACATTGTGAGACTACATATCCATCTAATATAGATGTAACGAAGAAACTGTATGTCAAATAAATTAAGCTCCTATACTTAAATACTGTCTAATCAGCTGGAACAGCCTGAAGAATCTTCTTCGCAGCCATCAATCTATTTCACACGCCAATGAGCTAGAACTGCCTGAAGAATCATCCCGCCGGCCGCCACAGTCTCTTCCACGCGCCACCAGGACCACCCTTCCACGCGCTGCCACCCTTGCCGCCAATAACACCAACAAAAGCAAGGCCAACTCAGCCACCATTCCGCCACAAATAACAACAGCAGTAAGAACGAATAATTGTTGTTGCCTTCGTTAAAGAAAAATGGGAAAAGTGTCTCATGTGTTTTAGCGACATACCAGTTTCGACTCTCTATTTTTTAGGACTGCAAAATGTATTCTCTCAGTTTGCCAAAATTTCAATGACATATAAAGCAAAATCAATAAATCCCATATGTATTATTGCAATATAAGATTGTTCGCAGCAATTATAAAACTGGATTACAATATTAGTCAAAACTAATATATATATATACAGGATAAGCTTGATCATGCCAAAAGGACTATATCCAACCTGGTCTTACTCAACTTTCCAAGCATATAGAAAATGGCAAAACTCAGTGGTTGTTGTGGTGCCTATTGGTGAGTCAACATGATCATGTTTTCTTCCATTTGAATTACAATCAGTGTCTTTGGAGTCCAATGTGCCTAGCTTGAAAATGAACAAGCCATGGCCTGAGCCAGGGGAACAAAACAACCAATCATGAACATCCCAGAAGATTTCCAGCGGCACATTGTTCACCATTATAGTCTCATTCCCTCTAAATCTCCAATTCAAGTTCATAATCCTGATCACCACCGTCCCTTCGACGCTTATCCACATTTCGGGATCACCAGGCCCTGAAAGAGAGTTCTCAATGACAATGTCATGTTCTTTTTCCCCTGCATTCAACATGGTTCTAGTGCAAAACAATCTTTTCCCACAAACATTCTCTTTCTTGTGCAACAAGGTAGCTTCTTCCAAGCATGGTCTTGACCTTGTTCTCTTATACGCATCATTCTTCAAGTCACCGAGCAAAAGAACTGCTTCCTCATCATGCACCAAGGCAACATAGTAATCCGAACATGGTTCGGGGGAGCTAGAGAATTTCACCCGCCGAAAATCCCAGAAAATATCTACGCGCGTTCCTTCTATGTCAAAGGATTTGAGGCCCTTCTTGCCCCAACAGTGAGTGTTTTTCAAATCAATCTTACATGTGTAATAGTTTTCCTTAGAGGGCTTGTCTACTGTGATGGTCAGGTAATGTGTGGTGAGGCTTTTGCACCATGTCAAAGAAACATTGCATATTAGTTCTGCTAATTTCGCTTGGTAGACAAAGGTGATAGCAGTCTGAGGAGCTGGTTTACGAGGTGTCGCCTGATCGTCATTACTCTCGGAAACTTTCTCAGCCAATGTTGTTTTGGACATTGTTAAGAGTTAAGACCCTTTATTCTAGAGCATCAAATGTGATCCTGATGAGACAGGCCTTGCATTTTTAACGGCCACCTGGTAATTTTAAGCCCCAAATATGGTTTTTGTGGTAGATAATAAATAACTAGAATTGGGATAGAACAAAAGAATATGGGATTTGGGATTTTGAAAGAGAGGTCTCTAAGTTCTATATATTAAGCTTGTACTATTTCTGAGAAAATAAGCAACATAAGCTCTTATCTCTTTGAAGCTCAAGATTTTAGGCCCTGACATGAGTTGAACGGAGAGAATAATTGATGTTACCTTGTATTAAAGGGTCTTCCTGAATTGCTAAGCCCTGAAGCTGACCTTATTCATGAAGATTATTTGAGAGCACAAAGATATGAAAAATGAAATCTAAGTCAAGTCAATGTAAACGTAAATATGTTAATAGAATTCTTTTGAAGGGGGGACACAAACTTCAAGTTGAAACTTGTAAAAAGGAAAAAAAAAAAAAAAGTTGAAATGTCAGGATAGAACCAATTTGTGGGAATTACACAAAAGGCAACTTTGAAAATTTATGTCTCGGAATAGGCTGTTAATGAAGTGTCCAAACGGAAACTTTCTTTATTATTTTGTTCTTTTGCTATAAATAGTTTTTTGTTTCTCATCTTAATTGTCAAAAGCCGTGATGTGTTGGTTAGTTGGTAACAAAAATAACCTTTCCCTTAATTGTGACTATTTCTAGTCAACACAAGTAAAACACAACAAAAATTAGTTTTTTCCCCTCTAATTTTCGTTACGACTTCAGTCGATTTATATATGTTGTTTATCTCTTCATGTCGTTTGGAAGCACTTCATGTCGTTTTTTAGGATTGTCTTTTGTTTTAACTGCCAATTTTTAAGCTTGCCGTCGTTCTTCAAGGATATACAATCTCATTTTTTGAGGTTATTGTCGTTTTTACTTTTGTGGCATTCAGCTCCTCTAATCAATGTTAATGTCTGTCGATTTGAAATAATTGATGTCGTTCCAAATTGTTCAGTTCTTTGGTTGGCTTATAAATAATTACAAATGGATCCCATAACATATGCTATCATTTTTTATGTTGGAATAATTATGGTCATATAAAATCTTTAAAATATCAAAATCACCTTTCATGAACTTAAAAAAATCAATGTGTTCCATTATACATATATACTTTCTGAAATAAAGGACTTAGTGCGTAAAGTATATGAAATTTTAAGTACTTACAAAATTGTATAAAATACTTTCTAAATAAAAGGATGAGTACGTAGGTTTCTAAATTAAAGCATCTGAAAGACTAAGGAATATCCCAATTAGGTTGGTACCCTTTATAGCCTAACATCATTTGCAAACAAGACTAATTAGGAACATTCCAACTAAGTTGGTACCTTCTGTAGCCTAAAATCATTTGCAAACGAAAGAAAAAGTAGGAACTCTGAAGAAGTATCAATAAGGTCATGTCTAATTTATAAAACTTCCCTTTGGATGTCTCCCTTCCAGAATATGTCTCATTAAAAATCTAATTAGATAAAACCAGTGGAAAAAATTCTAGTAAGGGAAAAAGAATGCATATTCTATGAGTCTTGAAAATTAAAGTTTGAAAAATATATGAATGAATAATGTAAGTTTCAATGTTGAGGATGATTAGGCCGCATTGATGTTGTCGCAACCGCCTTCGAAAATCTCCGTCCTTTATGATTATTAGGTTGTACTTGAACATCCAAATTAGTCATCAGTTGTAGTGGCAGTTGTTATGAAATAGTAGTATCATCTGCTGCTTTATTTCTTTCCATATCTCGATTTTTAATCAGGCAAATCACCCACTTCTGAAACAGCAAAAGCAAGCCAATTATTGACAAATAAATAAAACTACATAGTTAAAAAAAAAAGAAATATTAATTAGGGTTGTGAAAAATAAAAGAAATTAATTAAAAAGTACTTACAACACGACCAGAAGTCTGTATTCATGGATGATTTATTCAGTAGGACGTGCTTCATCCCGCTTTCTACTATCATCCTTGTATCTATGAAACTTAGGAGTTTTTTGTGGCCAACGATCTGACTATAGTAATGGGATCAAATATGTTTTGGTCTCCTGCGCTGGCCTCCACCACCCTCCCACCTCGAATCTGTCCACTACTTCCCGTCTTGGTCTTTTCCCATTACCATTTTTTGAGGCTCAAACTCTCCTCGAAAAGTGTTGCTCATGGTCTTTGAGATAGGAAAGAGGAATCCCTACATACATACATATATCATTAATCAAAACCAAATTAGTTAGTAATAAATATAAAATATAAAGACAAACATTTAATTCACTATATGTATGTACACATAGAATGACATATAGTAATATCGACTACCAATTAACCGAATAGGCTTGAGATTCTTAATTTTATATTCCTCCGGACTAATTAAGGAATAGGGTTATGTATGCCAATGGTTATATATATGATATACTAATTTGTATTCTCATGTGCTCTTTCCATACCATATTTTAATTAGTATCTAGTCACAATTCTATATATAGATAGTAGAAACAAGTAATCAACGAGAGACGATGATCGAAATGTACCCGAAGACTCTGATTGGAGAGAGTCGTTGGCTTCCCAAGTCGGATTAGAATAGTTGCTCGATATGTTTGATGGAATACCATAAGGATATTATTTTTACTGTTTATTGATATTGATTATAATTAATCATAACAAATTTACTAGTTCGCGGAGCTTTCTTATTTTAAAACTAAAGCATTTAAAGGAGGATTCATTGACAAATTAAATTTGAACATGCCAACTGGGACTGAATGACAAGATAGTTTCAAAGAAGACGAACATCATGACAAATAATCAAAACCTGTAAAAACTCAGATTTTAAGAGGGTAAATTGGAAAATTTACTAATTTTCAGATTGAATAATAGAGGGATTTAATTGTAATTTTTTTTTTGGAAATAGCGAGTAAATTGCAATTCTTGAGGACGAAATTGAAAGAGTTTTGGGAAATAAGGGACTATAGTGTAATTTTTAAAAACTGCACAGTCCCATTTAGTTAGGACCACACGGCCCTTTCTTTCTCCTTCCCGCTCACTCTCTCTCTCTTCCTCCTGACCTCTCTCTCTCTCTCTCTCTCTCTCTCTCTCTTTTTCGGACGAACCAGACCGAGGAGCCCCGGTGTTTGCCCAGCTGCTATCCGGCCACGAGGAGCCCCAGCGCTGCCTCGCTGTGCCGCCAGGATGCTAGGCCACCAGTCCTGCGCTGCCGTCGGGCCCCTTTCGCTGAAAAAATGTCACTTTGGCAGTGAGGAGTTTTGATTTTTTGGCACCGTTTTGGGCCATTTCAACGTATGTTCTTGGGCTCTTTGGATTCGTCTCGTCGAGAGGAACCTCAAGGTATATATATTTCATGACTCCATTTTACCCGATTTGAAAGTTGCTATTTCTAAGTGTTTTGAGATTAAGTTTGAGTTTTTGATCCGGCTGTTAGATTGTGTTTTTGATATTGTTTTTGGAATGTACTCAGAAAATAGAGAAGTTTGATATATATATATATTGACTATGTTTGGTGACTAGTATGAAAAATGAAATCGGACAATTAAGATTTGTCTCGTTTTGCGTGCCATTGGTCCGGTCTAACCTAGCTATTTTGGGTGCTAAGAATTCAGTGAAAAGGTCCGTTTGTAGATTTGAAGCTCCGTTGAGAAGTTGATTTTTCATTAGAGAGCGATCGAGAGCTTAGAATTAGTTTCCGACCCTCCGAGCGATCGTCCAACGACAATTTGAGGATCCAATAGCGTGGTTTCGCTATTCTAGTGAGATAGGGATTCAGTTACCTCTGTTTTATATCGTTTTTGAATAAAACTTATTTTCTGCAACATATGATGATAAATGTAATTCTAAAACTATTTGAATATCTATGATGGAATTTAATTGTATGATATATATTGTATTGCTCTGGGAATATTCTGAGTGTAGGTTGTTTTTAGGTATATCAAAAATATTGCCATTATGTTGCTCGTTTTTCTATAAAACTTAATATGCTTATTTTATTGAAAAACTAGAGCACGATAATTTTCACACTTCATTTCTATATTGTACATGTCATAGGATCATACATGAGCACCGTGTTAGTATCGTGGATCTACATTGTGGAGCTGCGTGTCCCACCGTCAGTGTAGAGTCTGTAAACCCACGCAAGGTTTATTTCTTCTGATTATCTCCCCATTTGGCAGGCGTAGGTAATTTGGTTGCCCTCCAAGTTTGGTAGGCGACACATGGATGTCCCCTCTGAGTACGGACTTAGGTGTCAGGCAGGCTGTTAGGTACACTTAGTGCTATCATCTTGGGTTTCTACAGATGAGAGGATGAGAGCTCATAGGTATGGGTTGATTTGTGCCATATGCATATGAATTAGATAGTTTTACTTGTACTGTTTTATTTATACACATACATTTGGATTTTCAATTTTGGACTATTATATATGTATGTATTAGATTTAAACTAATCATGCAGGAACTTTCCATCATTAAAATATTTTCTATCGAGATAATTACTTTTCTACTGGGCATTTTGTGCTCACCCCCTACCTTCCTTCCTCAGGTAGTGTTCAGTGCGATCTTGATGATCAAGAGGATTAAGAGGCCGTATGTGATTGTAGTTCGTTATCTTAGTAATACTAGAAGCTTGTTATTGTAGTGTTTGGATTGTTTGGAATTTGTATTAGTATTGAACAAAAATTACTACTTTCTATTATGTCTGTGAACTTGTATATGCCATTATAGTAATTTGACTTTTGTTGTGGATGATGATGATGATGATGCTTGGACTTAAATTTGATTTATAATTTTTTAGTATTATTCGATCTATATTCAGTGGTACACACGAACTATGAGAGAGGTTCACAGGATATTTTATTTAAATGGACTGTTTTATAAAATTGAAACTTTTATGATATTTTTAAAAGGGGATGGCTACGGTAGGGGCGTCCCTACGTAGGGTCATGCCTTAATTATCGTTGGATGGGAATCTGTGGGGAATAACGGGAATCTGTGGAGAATCTATTTATATACAGATTCCCATCCAACGGTGAATAGACAGGGCCCTACGTAGGGGCGCCCTTACTGTAGACGCGCCCTTTTTAAAATAAATCAAGAAATTTCCCATCTTAGTGAAATTTCTCTTCTACCACTAGCTCAGATTTTAGGTCGTGACAAAACCAAACAAAATCATACATGCGGTAGTGGTTAACTCATAACTGGGTTATTTCACGATACCTGTACACTTGCTCGATATATCACATTGTTTTTTGTCATATATAACAAGGATAACATGTTGAGTTAATTGTGAAACATGATCGATCGAGCAACTATTGTAATCCGACTTGGAAACTCTTACCGATCAAAGTATTTGGGTACGTTACCCAACTCAAAGTGAAATTTGGGAGGACAGTTAGAAGCACAAAAACCCTAATATTCCTAGGCCACTAGTTAAATAGAGGGTAAATTGGACTCCCTAATTAGAAGCCCTAACATTTTAATTGGTAGCTAGCCAATCACAGTTCTATATATAGTTATAAGTGCATATATAAGGCTATATTTCTAATCATATACATATTGTTCTCAATACTCATCAATACATGACCTACGTTTCGACAAAAAAAAAAAAATACTCATCAATACATGGCCTATATGCCATATTGACGTGTATGTACCGCATGCACTTGCATGTGGTAAGTGGCAAGTCAGGAAACCTTTTATTATTACAATGAAAACTTTTTTATGGTTATTATCTTTACATGGTATCATTTATATGATTTAACCAGAACTTTCTTCAAAAATATTACGAACACCATACGAGTGCCACAAAAACTAGAAGAAAATATATAAATTATACGCCACAAACAAAACAATAAAAATATTTATGGAGAAAAAAAGGACTCTAAGATTGACTTTTCAAATACCAATAAATGAACCTAATTAATCCAGGTAAGAAAGATAAAAGAAAAAAAAAAATTACTTACAATCAAGATGCCACGGTTCATATGTATATATAGATATAATCTGTTGGATAAATGGTGTTAACCACTATTATCACGAACCATTTTGGGGCACAAAATTGAGAAGGAACCTCTTAGTATTTTTGATGTATTATGGTGGATTCTTGATCTACTTGATGAGTACTTCAAAATCATATACTCATATGCTCAAAATGGATTTTAGATAAATAAGAAATTAATGCTTGAAATTCACTCAATGGGATAGAAAAATACAAAGGGTGTAATTAAGGGTATTGTCCCACATTGCTTAGGAATCAAAATTTTTTATTTTTGGAGCTTATATAAGGAAGCTTAGATTTTTTAAATTATTTGTCCTACATAATCTTTTTTTATGCTGTTGTTTATAGTATAGGGCAGAATAATTAAACCTTGAATGTTTGCCCGCGGTTTATGATCCTTATTTAGCTAGGACGAACACTCTTTCCATGTTTACCCGGGGTTTATGATCCTTACGGTTTAAATACAGAGCTAGGACGTACATTCTTTCCAAGTTTAGATACAGAGTGGTTATGAGGTTTAGATATAGAGAAAATACTATATTAAGTCTTTTTCATATAATATAGAGTGGTTATGAGGTTTAGAT
The DNA here is from genome assembly GCA_002914845.1 of Trema orientale. Taxonomy (NCBI): domain Eukaryota; kingdom Viridiplantae; phylum Streptophyta; class Magnoliopsida; order Rosales; family Cannabaceae; genus Trema; species Trema orientale. Next base: position 248,659 of record JXTC01000367.1, on the reverse strand, counting down.
ATAGAGAAAATACTATATTAAGTCTTTTTCATATAATATATATAATACCGCATGTTAAGTTTTATGTCTTCATGTTATCTACTAGTTACCTGTTTAATGAAAATGTCATTTGAATTGATGTGTCACAACATTTTTAAATATTATAATTGTTACGGGTATTTTCCCAAATAGTCAGGAAAAACGACACGTGGCTCCTAAACAAAGTCAAAAATGACATGCTGTGGCTAATTCTTGAAACGACACTCGACTTATTATAGGTCGAGCAGTTTAAGAAAGACCGAGTAGGCTGATCACTTATAGGAAAAGTAACCCCTAGAAGATTAAATGACTTGGTTAGACGCAAAAGGGTCGACCAGGTCCGCAAGATTGGAACACCAAGTCCTAGTCTTGTCTTACAACCCGTAGGAGTAAGCTGAGTAACTCTTGGAAGATAAACGATTTGGTTAGAATACCAAAAAAAGTCAAATCTACAAATGTAAAGACCAATACCTGGATGGAGTTTATAACTCATACAGGCCCAGTTGAACACCTATAGTGGAAGACCATTAACAAACCAACCGACCACTAAGTAAGAACATAGTTCCAACCAAGTGAAAATAAATGACGGTGCAAGCTGCGGAGAGGTTGATACCTGGCCCAGCCACACGCTCTTGTCTATACAAGTGGGTAGGTAAGATTCCTTCCTATCTTTTCAAGGACACTTGGACATCAACTACTCTAGCATTTTAGGGGCTACAATGCCACTATAAATAGTCCCATATTTACTTGAAAGAGGTAAATTGCCATATATCCCTAAAATCTTATTTGTCTCTTTGCCTTTTATCCTCCTCTCATACAGTTCTATTGCTATTCATTGAGAGTACTTCATTAAATACATCACTAACTATCTTTTGTGAAGGAGATTTAGCAAGTACTGCACCAGTGCCATCCCTATCAGCTGGTGAAAAGTCCATCTATGATATTTTTCAAGGTTTTACAGACCACACCTAAATTAAATCTGCGTTTTTGTCTTCCTTCAAGAAAGAACCACTCGAGAACGCATTGGTTTACGGGCCAAAATCCATACCAACAATAATTATTTATTTAGTTATTATTTTTTTTTTACTTTAGTTTTACTTTATTAAGAGAAATTAGATCATTAGTTTATTATTTTTCATCTTATTTACACGAAATTCATTATAAAAAAATTTTTTTATGAAGTAATTATTAATAAATTATAATACATTTCGCTAAAACAAATTTTATTAATCGTGTCAATTTGGATTAATTTCGCGTCAAGTGTGTCAACTAAATGTGCGGGTTTCGAATCGTGTTATTGTATCGTGTTCAAATTACCAGCCCGATATATATGTATTATTTTGCGCAATTAAAATTTCAGAAATTTAGGTAGATAACCAATATTTTAAATTTGATTAAGTAGATATCTACTTTTTAAATTTTATAGCTAAATGTCTAGGTATATATATTTTTACACTTGATAGATAAACATATTTACCAATTTTAGTTATTTTACTGAAATATACTGGGTATATAATTTTTTATACTTGGTATATAAAATTTTATACTTAATATATAAACATATATACGGGATATTTTGCTATAATATTTGATAAAAGGGATATTTACTTAAATTGGGTCAAAGTTTGGTCATATTTCTATAAGGCATCAACTCTAACTTTCTTGGCAAAGATAGAGAGAAAGAACATTAAATAATGTGTATTTATTATTCTTTTTTCTAACTACTCAAATCATAGTAGCTTTTAGATAAGTTAAAAAAAAAAATACTATGGATAGGTAAAAAACAAAATACCTAGATTATGGTCCTATATATATTGTTTTCATATAATAATTTTTTTTTATCTTAAAATAATATAAAGATTTTCCTGAGATATGCCTTGAAGCTGATAATATTCATGAAGATGATTTGAGACCACAAATATATGAAAAATGAAATCTAAATCAAGCCAGTGTAAATACGCATACACTAATATTAGAATTCTTCTGAGAAGGGACACAAACTTCAGGTTGAAACTTGTAAAGAGCGGAAAAGAAAAGTAGAAATGTCAGGAAAGAACCAATTTGTGGGAATGACACAAAAGGCTACTCTGAAAATTTGTCTCAGAATAGGTAGTTAATGAAGTGTGCATACAGAAACTTTCTTTATTATTTTATTCTTTTGCTATAAACAGTTTTTTGTTTTTCATCTTAAATGTTAAAACCCTGTTGGTTAGTTGGCTACAAAAATAACCTTTCCTTTAATTGAGACTAATTCTAATCAATACAAGCACAACACATCAAAAAAATTAGTTTTTTATCTCTCATTTTCATTACGACTTTAGGATACAATTTTTCATGTATACTGAATGAAAGGGGGTCTTGTAAAATATTTTATGTTATATAAACAAATTGTCACATTATTTTTTATGGTAGAGAGTGGTGTTGTCACATTAGTTGTGGTTCGTATCAGTTTATTTCTCAATTGGGAAATAGAGTGAGCCCTTGATTTGGCAATTAGGGTTGTTTTTTTCCCCGTTTTTTTTGCGGGTTTGCCCTTTTTCTTTTTTTTTTTTGTTCCTTTTTTTTGGCCATTTTAAGTTTTTTTGATTAAGGGGCCCCTTTTTTTTTCGGGAAAAAAAAAATAATGATAATATCCTCCGAGTCCACCCGGAATGGTTATATTTGCGGGGTATTCCGGCACCAATATCATGGTCAAGATCTAGAAACTTCATGTTATGTATATGGTTTGTTTTCTTTAATGAACATCAATACATCATTGACATGGAATAATGTTTTTTTTTTCTTTATCTGATTTTGTAAGTATTAATTATGGCTTCACAAAACCCATGAACACAAGTACTGTATTTAGTACTTTTGCTATACAAAAAGAGTGGTCGCAGAGAAATACATATAGATAATTTAGAGTTGAGTTACAGAGAAAATTGTCCTATATATGTATAACAGAAAACATCAAAGGAGTATCACCTCTCACTGGTCTCAACAAGATTCTCTTGGTCTACATGACAAACTATGCAGCTCAGTATATTCAGCATCAATACTTCACTATACATAAACAAATAGAAAAAAATAACATTTTTCAGTTCATAACTTCCTCAAGGTATCATAAAAAATTTTCCACGAGGTGTTGAGCGGCTCCTTCGAAATTCAGGCATGGTTATGTTGTTGGTTTCCTTCTGATTACGAGTCACACCATTTGGCAGCTTGTTTTCAAGTTTACCAGCCAGTAAAGGTTCCACTGCAGGCACTACTCCTCTGCATAGATTTTGTTAAGAATGAGCATATGAAGATACTAATCTTTATTCTAACTGAACAGAAGTAATCGAAAAATTTTGACGTCTTTTATTTTTATTTTTTTTACCTTGGTTCATGGTTTTGTGAGTTCCTTGAGAAGTTCTTCCGGATCCTTTTCACCTCCAGAGCACCATGCATAGGTGAACCAACATGAACTTGCTCATTTTCTGGCTCCGAGAAGTCACTCTTGCGAGCCTCCTCTATCTTTTCACTGATGTCTAAGTCAGAAAGCAATGTTGTCACGACCTCAGACTTTTGCAATCTAGTTGGGATTTGATGCTGCTTTGCCTTAGCCTTAACCTCGGGCTTGCTTTTTCTAATGCCACCTTGTCTTATGTTAAGAGCTTGTTTAAATTGCTCGTCTTCGTGCTCTTGTTGTACTTTCTTGGAACTCAACTTCTGGAAGGAGTAGAGGGACTCGGACATGTAATCCTGTCTTGTTGTATCTTGTGAACTGTGATATGTTCTTGAGTAGCTTTCAATTGATGGGATAGTCGGTGTCGCTACAAGTGACTTATTAACCGGTACTCTTGAGTTGTTGTCAGTTGATTGGATGACTGTTGTTGTTGTTGCAAGAGATTTGTTAATGGGAACTCTAGCTGGAAATGGCACTCTTGCAATTGGTTGGCTTTCAATTGTTTCAGACTTCACTCGGCTTTTAATAACTGTCCCTCTGTCAGTAGATATTGATCTTCTAACAGGAGGGGATGGTGACCTTTGCTTCCCAGTGCTTGTTAATCTTTCTTCACCTAGGAATGACATCTTTGGTACACTCTCCTTTTCTGTCACCCCAAGGGGGAACCTGGATCGCCTTTGCTTACCAGAAGAACAACTTCTAGCCTGATAATTTAAGTGGCAAAAAGGAACAAAAGGGTCATGTATTACTGTGATTCTGTTATATGGATATTCAATATTTGAATATGATACAACATGAAGTAGAACGAAATGATTCCATTATTTGACTTACCTCAGAGATCTTAGTGTCATCCAAGGGTCTTTGCAAGGTTTCAGGTTTCAAATTGTTGTTGAGACCATATCTTGGAAGGCGAAAAGGTGAAACAGCCCTTGCTTTTTGGGATTCCAAGGTGCTTTTTACAGTCCCACTCTTGTATTGCTCTAGCTCAGCTTCTTTTCTCTCCAATGCTAGTTTAAGGTTTGATATCTATATGAATACACATTGAGTCAGTAACTTCTTATTGCAACAAAAACAAGTTACAAACAGAATTGTATGAAAAACCTCATCTTTCAGTTCTCGGATTTCGCCAGTTTCTTTGTTCGATCTAGCTGCCCCAAGTTCTATACAAGCAACCCTCTCCGCAAACTTCAGTGTACTAATTGTCTCCCCAAGAGCATTAAGTTCAGGATTTATATGTACAAACATCAATGTCTTGGCATGACCACCTAGTCATAGCACAAAATAGTTTTAAGATACATATACGGAACAAAGTTTCAAATCAAAGTCTAAGTACTAAATATTGGAGTTGGATTTCAGTTAACAAAATATGTCATGAAAATTCAAAGTTGTATATTCATAAATTTAAAAGTTACTAGGCAATTTACTTAATCATTTAGCAACAAACTAAAAGACTTTCCTAACAATTATGAACACCAAAATAAATAAATAAATATATAAGAGGACGAGTTAAAGCATTTTTTTTAATATTTACCTAGAGAGTCTTGCAACACTTGAGTAAGTTTGCTGTTTCTATAAGGAATATGTGTACTCTTTTGTGCAAGGGCAGAAATAACATCTCCAAGTGCAGAAAGCGATCTATTTATATGTTGAGCTTCCTTTAGTCTCTCCCCAACTGCCTCAGACTTATCCACCCTCTCACTTCCAGCCAAATCAACAAGATGGAGGCAACCCCTTAGAATAGACCCAGAAACCAGCTCTTTTCCTTGGACATGAACTGTCAAAATACTTTAAACAAAATAGCAAATCCAAATATCACACTAGTTAGAATGATTTGACACAAACAATAAGGTTTACAAAATATGAAACCTCAATAAAGGTTCCAATCAAAGTAACTTAAGGAGAACCTCTCTCTACCTATGAGAACGACTGCTCCTCTCATTTAGAGCTGTAGCGCCAACAGCACGATTCTTTTGACCAATTTTCATTAGATCAAGAACATCCTGAGTACAAGTAACTGGAACTAAACATGCGTCCGGTACATTAAGGCCATTCAACTGAGAGTTGTTTCTTATATCTAATGTTCTAAGTGGTTAAGGTACCAAGGTACTTAAAAGTAAGTTATTGAAAGAGTAAATAGGAAGCATTATCATTCTATTAACTATAATCAGAAAAATAAATCATTAGAGGATATCTCCTGTTGGAACCATCATTGACTAATAGGTCTCTCACTTGTTCATTGTATATTTCTATCATTTGGACAGTAACTTCATATCTCATGAATTGCAATCTTCCCTTCGAGATTTGAAACAAGTCTTGCAATGCTCGGTAGTTCACTCCCCATGTTTTCTGGGTTGTTAAATCAGGACCACTCTGGAAAAGAATTTAGATAAACTAAAGTGAGCTACAGATAACTTTTCAATAACCAGAACCAAGTTTCAGTCTATATTCTCAATTCAAAAGTTTTTTAAAGCAGATTCTATGTACAAAAAAATGAGCACATAGAATGCTCACGTTTATTTTTAGAACTGACTATAATAAGCTAGTATTACCATTGTGTAGGTCTTCCCTGAGCCTGTCTGTCCATAGGCAAATATGCAAACATTGTAACCATCTAAGACAGACCTAACCAGCGGTTGAGTGTCAATATATATTTGCTCTGCATGATAATAAAATTGATGAATAAGTCATAAAAAATTTGATATGAAATTTCATAAGAAAGCTATTCCATTTATTCATGCATGGTTTGTCTTAAAATATATAAATCATTGCATTATTGGAAACTCAGAAGTAACAACTCTGAACTTTTCTCTATGTTTCCATCACATATTAGGATAGTTGTTTCAAAGTTGCTCTCAAGTTTTAGATAAAACTATTTTATCTTCCACTAGCTTACTATATGATTGAGAAAGCAAATGATACCTTGGGTCACACTTGTTCCAAAGACTTTGTTAAATGTAAATATCCTTCTTGAATCTTTTCCTTGCTTTAGGGGATTGACAATCATGATGTTTCCATTTTCTCCAATATAATCCACCGTGGACTGCCCATTTGGTTGCCCCGGTAAGAAAGGCCTCACTCTACAATACACTCTAATTGTCCCTGTGGAAAAGAAAATTATCAATTGAGCTCCTATACTATTAAGACTCAAATAAAAAAGTTCAAGAAAGATCACCTTTGAGGTCTTGGACTTGATTGTACAGAAGACGATTTTCTTCGAGAACTTTTTGGTAAGAACTGGAGGCCACTTCAAGATGTTTAACATGATACACTGAAACAGACAATTAGAAGTTTATCTACCCATAATAAAAAACAGTGTAACTACGTAAAGCCTTTTTCATATAAACACATATTCTATATGAAGTAATCAAAATCTTTAAATTCTTACCAAGCCTTCTAAGATCATCCTCCCATTGAGAATGTACATGCTTGATTTCCAGTTTTGTCTCTTGGAAAGATGATTTTAGTTCCTAAAAATAACCATTGCAGGTGAATCCATTATGACATTGTAAGATATAAAGCTCATATATTGCAGTTGATATGACATGCTATGTAAGAGTTTTAAACTAGAACAACATAATGCTTGAGTTCCTCCACGAATAGAACTGAGAATTTTTACCAGAAGCTGTTTTTGATGAATGTTAACTGTGTCTGCATGATCAGATGAGTGGCTGACTATATGCCGAACAATCTCACGCTTGCCACCACAGATACAGAATGTGGACAGATCATTTGAGACCAAACTAGTTCTTTGGCTAAGATATCGTGAAATGGTTTCTAAAAATTCAGATGTTGATCGAGTACCAAGATCATCTTTTAATATTTTCTTCAAAAATAGTCCAAGCTGCAGAGAAACATGACAGAGAAAATCTTAAGTTCAATGCATTGTACATTCTATCAATTTATTAATTATAATGTATTCCAAAATCAAATTCATGGAACTTCATTTGCATTGTAGTAGGAATAGAAAATGTAATGAGTACCTGAGTGCCTTGAGAAACAAGTAGTGCTGAGAAATCCTTGACTACCTTACTGAGCAAAGTATCTATAACCTGAAAATTTCCAACCTTATATCAAAGTTAGAAGCCAAAAAGAAACCTTCAGCTTGATAAAGTAGTTGTTTATTGTACTTTACAAACTAGAAACAATTCTATCTATATATTGGACCTCAGAGAAAGTTCAAGGCTTATCGTAGCCAGGATGGCTTAAGTATATGCCAGATGCTTAGAGCATTAATGGATTACTATCTGTTTTCAGTTTTTGATTACAACTGTTGAACATCCTCGGAATAGAACAATTGCACGTAATCAAACAAATGGTAAGAGTCTTACCTACCATTGCATTTAAAGGCAATTCTTCGAACCCATTACTCTCTTGAAGATAAGCTTGAAGAAGTCCTAGTCCAAAGTGATCGAAAAGGAAAGTCAGAACATTGGCAATTCTGGATTCCTCAACTGAGACCTCATTGGAGAAATGGAGAAATTCTAGCAGCTGTTCGTATTGTGAGGATTCAGAATCATCCAATGACTCATCAGTACTCTCACTGCCAATCAAGGAGGATGGAGATTCCTTCGGAAAGGATGTAATCCTCACAGTCCCTCCATACCTCCACACTCCAATTCCACCAGCTTGCTTCCATTCATAATACCCTTTGAGACAGAGAATGCAGTCCACGACTTTACTCGACGATCCTCCCTGTAAATTCAAGTTTCTCAAGTTCATGTGCAGGAAAACACATAGAAATATTTTCTGATAGCAGAGAATATGTCTAAAGAAATATAAAGCCACAATCTGTTTCATGATGGTTAATTAGCAAAGTAAGAAGGAATGATGTTTCACCTTTTCCAAATCAGATGCTTCGAAAGTCAATAGCTTCATGTTCTTAACGGCCTCAAGGAAGTTTCTCATGTTCTCAAAGTACTGAATTGCAGATTGTGCTGCTGCCTCTACTGACTGTATCGGTATTATTGGATTTTCCACCACCTTTCAAACATCCAAGAAGAACCAAAACAAAGGGAAAACAAAAAGGAAACCAACTTCAGTATCAACGAAGAGAAATCAAGTTGGCATTCATGCAGGCATGCAGAGCAGCTACGGAGCATATTATTTGACAGAGAAAGAAATCCAAAAGTACAGAGCATTTTGAATGAGTGAAATGCTGACCTTGAGGACAGCTCCAGGGTTGACTTTGTTGAGGACGTTGCAGAGGATGAGGCCATTGCGGAGGGAGAGGCAGAACTCTTCTTCAGATGGTTCTTTGGAGAGTGTTTCTGAGGCGCCATGGTCCATCTCACGAAGCCATTGTGCTGCTTGGTACCTCCTTGAAGCTGAAACAAAGTTCGCATATGGCTTTTTCAGTTTCTATAAATACGCAATATATATATATACTGATTAAATATGTGTAATCAAAGCTAGCCTTGAAGTTTTATCAACCACTAAATTTATCTTGCAGAAAGAAATAAAAGAGGTAAAAGTAAACCACAACAGAAGTTGGAGTCATTACAGATTGCTCTCTAGCATATGATTTGGTTGAAACTACTAGAGATACTGGCTTCTCCTACTCATTAGGTAAGCCAAATTATTACGTTTAAACTTCTTGGGAGATGAAGTATATTGGTTGAAATTCACCATAGTGAATATCAACTCGTCTGATATAGAAAAATATTGATTCTGAGCTTACAGGTACTATAAGAGTTTGTCTGATGAAATATTATCCAGAGTTCAATGTTTCACAACCAAGAGCTCAACTATTACAAATAAAAGTTGGAAAACTCGGCTCGGCGTGTATCTAGCTAAGGTGAGTTGTAGTAAGTCAGAGGTTACAAACATGTAGAATTACTATGAATTAGACTATTCGTTGCATTGCATAACTACACTATCAGCTTTCTTTTGTTGGACATAACACTGTATTTCAAACAACAGAAATTATTGACGTGATCAATAATACATGATAATAAGCTAATTTTTCTGTTGCTCTTTTTAGTTTTATTGGCTACTAACTCCTTTGTTCCATCCCATTTTTTCTGGAGATATGTTTGCAAGAATGGACAGCATTGGCCTTTGCATGAACTACAAATCGAAGTTTAGCAAAACGAAATCAGAAAATAAGCTTGCTTTAGCAATTCAGATTTGATAGCAAACAAGCTGAATTAGAAACTTGAAAATAACGAGAGACGGAAACTGAGAACTAGAGAGGCTGAATCCGAAATGGAAAAACAGGGGAAAAACAGAGCAGAACAGGGCAAACAGAGAAAACAGAGCGGAACAGAGCCCACAGGAGGATGGAGAGGAGAACAAATCTTTGATTATGTATGTCTATACCACAGTGAAAACTTGCAAAGGACCACCTTACAAGCCTAGTAAAGGCATAGAAGACAAAACAGAAAGGTCATTTCACCAGGAAACCTTTTGGAAACATCACTATTTGTGTGTGCTCTGCTCCAAGTACATAATCTTTTTTTGGGAATTGAATTTGGATACTCATACAGGACTAATGTCCAATACCATATTCATTTCTGATCTTAAATTGTTGCAGCATAATCAAAAGTGAGAATCAAGTGAAGTTTTTACTGGATATTTTTGGTTCCTTTTCTCAACAAACAAAGCTATCAGCCACATGGCAGCTGTATTGATCACCTAGACATGTTTCCATACTTGATTCCAGCCACATGTAAGTAACAACTGTAAATGGTTGGAACTACAAGCAGGGAATATTTCTCAGTCAATGCAGTAAATTACTGCAGTTATTTCTCAACATTGCCTTTTTCAGCTCTCTTGATGTGGTAATAATCTGCATGATGGGTAGCTTAAATAAACTATTGAATGCTGGAGCCTTATTAGTTGTTTTAAGCTGTCAAACCATGCTTCTGTTAAAGTGGTTGGTTTATCAACTGGGTTAAGGTTCTTAAAAATTGAATTCTTTCTTTCCAAATTTGGTTGGTGGAAAAAACTTATTCAATACTTGTTATTTTATATGGTTCCAATATTCCAATAAACATTCACTAAATTCCAGATAATGGAACCATCCATAAAAGTTCCAACTCAGACCCTTACATTTTAGAAGACAACATATACTACAGGTAATATTTTGGTGCTTCTATTTTTTAAACATTTTTCCTTGAGCAAATATGATGAAGTCAATCTCTCCCTTTTAGAGGACTTTATGAACTTTTTAATTGGAGATGTTGGAAAAGAATGTTGTTGGGACGCTCATTGCCATGATTAGCTTCACTCTTTATTCCCACCACCAAGTTAATAAGTTTACTTGTCTAGAGGTAGGTGTGACCACATTTTAAAGTTTCTCTCTGAATATACAACTTGTAAGTTTCCAATAGACCTTGGATGGGGTAATATTTGGACCCACCGCCAACATTTGGTGGGTCCACATCAGCATAAGTGATTAAATTAAGACTAATCTATCATCAAAAACCGGATACTGCTTAATCATGGTCTGACATATTTAACTATTTGTAGTCTTCTATTCTATCTTTTTATAAATGAGCCTAAACCATTTTCTCAAGGAAAATCATAAAAACTAATACTGATTAAAATAACAAAATAAAACGAAACTCTGCAAGAATATGTCGAAAGTTTACCGAATTTAGTTTATTTTGTTATTTTTATAATTAAGCTAATTTTGCTTCTGTCAAAAATTTTCCACTAAGATATTTATATTCTCTGGCTTGTAATACTAGACAAAAAGATGTATATATGGACTCTTTTTTTTTAAATGTAGTTATAGCAGTTGTAGTATTAGTACTAGATGCACCTGCTTCTTCTGCTTTTCTTTGAGCCAATTCATAGTCATTGATAATCTCCTCAGTGTATGCATATGGAGCCTCACTGTTAGAGACTAGAGCCTTAAGCCCTCTCAAGTTCTTGCAAGGAGATGTGAAGATTGAATTAGAGTTGCTCTCTTGTGGCATTTTGGCTCTATTCTTTACTCTGCCAAGTCTTCCTTAAAAAAAAAGCCACTGCAGAAAAATCAAACAAGTACCAAGAAAAAAACCATTATCAGTGAGATGAAGTGGACAACAAGAATCAAATTCTAGAAAACCAAGAATAACATATGCATTTACACACATAAATTTATACACTCAACAAAGAACAAGGAAAGAAAGAAAATGTAGCAAGCCTAACGGGAAAGTCAAAGAAAAGACTATAACTTTTGCACCCAAAAGAGCTTGAACTAAACTCACAAACTGTGTACTAGCTTTATGAGTTTCTACCTTTGGAGGGTCTTGATGAAGTTCTGAAAAGAATCCCGGAAGGCCAGAAACTGAGAGAGAGAAAAGAGTTGTAGTAAGAGCTGAGCTTGTAGTAAACTTTAGATCTGATCTGACCCAGAAATGGAACAAGGTGAAGCAGGATTCTCGTGTGTTTTATCAGTGAGCATTCAAAATCTGGTAGTAGCACAATAAATGCTGCATAGAGAGAGAGAGAGAGAAGAGAAGAGAGAGAAGAGAGAGAAGAGAGAGAGCAAGGAAGAGAAAATATTAAAAGAAGCTGAAATTGCAACGTTGGTTTCTATGCCTACTTAGCCTCAAAATTAAAAAGAAAGCAAAGCCAAGCCATGTGTCAACTCACAGTGCATTAACGGTGTTACTAACACTTATTTGATTAATTGACAGAATGCTGTCAAGTAATGGTAGACAGTAGACAGAATTCAAAAGAGGGTAAGGGTAATTGACAATATGGTTTATCAATAAGATGCATTTGACTTGGAAAATTTTCCCTCCAAGTGGTAGGCAGGGAAACGAATCATGTCATGCCACGTGGAGATTTCTGTGGGACCCTTTGATTCTTGGACTGGATGGCAGGATCTGGCAAACATGATGGCTACTAGCTATGCTTTAAAAAAGTTTTGCTCTTTAGACTGCGTTTTATGTTGCACGGTTGGGCCCCTTCAATGTTCATGCCGTTAATTCTACTTAACTATATATATATATGTTAAGAATTAACGACAATGGATAAAAAAATAAAAAACAAGAATATGCAGATTTAAGTGAAAAATTCTAATTAAAAAAAATTATCGTAGAGAAGAAAATTTTACTATATCAAAAATAAAATACAGAAAATAGAATTTTACACGGTCAGGCTGAAATATATAGAATTCTAAAGCCATAAATACATATGTGTACGGACAAAAACTGTACAGAAAAATCGATCTAATAAAACAGATCCATACAGTTCGATCCCTTTGCTTCCACCACAGATCTGAAAAAATTCTCTCAATTACAAAAAACACTATATATATCGCATCGTGAAGCTTTCAAACTGTAGCATACAGAATTCAGGTCACAAACTCTAACAATATGCTTTTGTCTGTTAAAGAAAGTTAGCTGTTGTAATTAGTTCAGGTCGTTTAGATTAGTTAGAATGCTTAACTAATCAAGACATGTGTCAGAATGTTAGAGGTTAAGCTCTAACAGAGTTAGTTTTCTGTATTGGTCCGGTTACAGATATATACCGTGTAATGACTCTGTTTTTGACTAAGTGAAGAAATTAACTCTTTCTACAATGACTCTAGAATATTCTTTAGTTTTCTAATATGGTATCAGAGCTTAGAGAAGTTTACACAGAGAATTCGTCAATGACGTCTTCGTCTTCTACCTCCAGATTTGTCCCTGTTACCTTCAATCACTCGATCTCTGTTAAACTTGATGAAGAGAATTATCTTCTATGGAAGCAGCAGGTCACAGCAGCTGTTCGAGGCCATAATCTTCTTCACTTTCTTGATGGATCACGATCTCCACCTCCACGATTTCTCTCTGAGCAAGATCAAGCTCAAGGAAAAGTTAATCCAGAGCTGATTGAGTGGGAGCAGCAAGATCAGCTACTGCTTTCATGGCTGTTATCTTCAATGTCTGAAACGATTCTCACCAGGATGGTTGGGTATGATACAGCTACTCAGATCTGGAGAACTCTAGGTCAGTATTTCACAGCTCAAACTCGTGCCAAAATTTCACAGTTTAAGACTCGTTTGCAAAACACGAAGAAAGGTTCTTCTACACTCAATGAATTTCTTTTGAAGATTAAAAACAGTGTTGATCGCCTTGCTTCCGTTGGACATTAGATTTCTATAAATGATCATATTGAAGCCATCTTCAATGGTTTACCTGAAGAGTATGATACTTTTGTCATGACAATCAATTTTAGAACTAATAAGTATTCTGTTGAAGAAGTTGAATCACTTCTTTTAGCACAAGAAGCTCGCTTTGAAAAGCATCGTACAGAACTTGTTGCTGATTCGGCACAAGCTGATTTGGCTATCTATCCGAATCACAAGAAGCAGAATCAAGGAGGTTTTCATGGTGGTTTTCATGGCTCGAATCCAACTGGACAGTATTCTCATGGAAATCTTGACTAATATTGTCTACAATAACTCCAAAATATTGTTTAATTTCTAATATTGTCTCATGAAGATGATGCCAAATCTGGTCCATCCATTTTGTTACTTGATTGATCTTTGCTATGATCTAGCTGATGCATTAATTTTTATTTGAGACTTACATGATTTCTGCTGTGAAAGTTTGTATAATAGAGATTATCAAAATCATCATACATAATAGTGAGTGATATGCTAATTCAAGACAAATTTGAGGGATCTGGTTAGTCCATCTTTTGTATACCAAGTATAAAAAAATTATATATCCAGTACATTTCAGTACAGTAACTGAAATTGATAGATAAGTATATCTACTAAGTGTAAAAATATATAAACTTGAACATTTAACTATTAAATTTAAAAAGTGGACATCTACTTAATCAAATTTAAAATAGTGATCATCCACCTAAATTTCTCTTTAGTTAAAGTTCCTTTTTTTTTCCTCCCAAAATTCTTGTGTCTAAGATAAGAAACCACATGAGAATTCATTCTTCCTAGAGGGTATTGCGGAAACTTGAGTTTAATTAATGATTAAGAATAGTAAGCTGCATAGTTAATAGAGGAGTGCTATTTTTAATCACTTTTTCTGAAGGATCCTATCATTTACACTTGGTATATGAACATATATACCAGACATTTTGCTATAACATCTGACAAAGAGATATTTACTTAAATTGGGCCTAAAATTTAGTCATATTTCTATAAGGTCCTTTACTAAACTATATCTTTATATATATATATTTAAAACTAAACTATATCTTAGTATTTGGTGAAGAGAAGGAGGGTTTGTGAAAAATCCAGATTCTCCTGGGAAAACTAAAGTACCATAGTGTCCCTATCTGTTGTTTTTTTGTCAATCAATTTATTCTTATTTTATTTGGTGGGGCTGACTATGTATAATCTTTTAATCTCAATATAGAATATAGAAACACATTTCCTCACACAAAACATAAAAGCTAAATGACCCATTTGTCCTCCAAAAGAGTTTGTGTCAATTAGATAAACAAAGTAGTGTGCTTTGAATATATCTGGTGGTGGTGGTTGGTTCACATTCTTCGTGGAATAAAGGCAAAAATGAAAGTATACGTTATAGGGTTTTTTGAAATAAGCAAGAGGCAAAGGCCAATAAGGTCCACTTTCGAACGTTGGATCCCTAACATTTAAATGATTGCAGTGTAGAAGCTTTTCATGGTCTTTTTACATTCTGTAACCCATTCAATAGACCACTTAATGGAAGTTTCTTTCTCTCTCAATCCAATTATGTCCATTTATGAACATATATTAACTTTGTTAGCTTTTGCTTGGATTAATTAAAAGCTACAAGGGAGAAGACTTCACTTACAAGCATGTACTATATAGTCAAAATTTTCACAGTTGAATGGGGAAAAAACATGAAACATTTAGGTGTGTATGGGGTCAAAGTTCATTTACCATGACTCTCTTTTTTCCCCTTGAAACAACCCTTTTTCTTTTTCAATGTTTCTTTCCTTTAACATTTTTCTTTTCTTTAATTTTTGGTTCAACAAAGATGTAAAGAGTGGTACTACTTGCAGATATTGGTTGAGGGGCCTCTCATATTATTTAACTTGTATGCTTTGGCGACATTTATGGAGCACTCAAAGGCACTTGATGCTGCACATTATAAGCACCAGTAAAGGTCATTTTTATTATGTTATGCCGATTAAAAAAATATGAGCTTAGATATGTGGTACTTTAACCAAAAACAAAAAAGTTCATAAAAACAAATACTATTGAATTCTGGCATAAAGTTTAGTATTTTATAGCTAATTTATTATAGAATATATCTTTCTTTCTTTTTTTTTTCTTTTTTCTTTTATCTTTCTGGATTTCGTTTATTTCTGCAGTCCACCGCCAAACCTTAATACAAGTGAAAAAAGGGACAAGTTTCCTAGTTCACTCAATATTTTGAGCATGTTTTTGTCCTTTTGGAATTTCCTTATTATATTCCCCATCATCAGTAGTACTACTTATGTCTTCGGCTAAAAGGAGATATATGTGTATATATGCATAGCAAATAAGTTATGATAGAGTGTTAAAAATATTATTTGAAAAAAAAAAGGTTATGCTAGTGTGCAACATAAAACCCAGAAGTGATTACTCTTTCTTTTTTGACGGAAAGATTATGGTGCAATTGCATGACAAAAATGATTCTTGGGGTCCCCTATATGTATTATGATTCACGCATGCTACCCCTTTTTATGTGTGTGGTTTAGGTTCACTAGCAACTCATAAACAATGTTGTTAAGCTTCTCTAGATCTACGACCATTGTCACGCCTGCTCCAATACGTGTATGTGTGTGTGTTTTTTTTTTTCCTTTTGGTTGTCAAACAATAGTACAATACTAATTTTTACAGACTATACTATGATCAAAAGTTTTTATCTCCATGAATTTGAGTTGTTTATGTATCTGATTGAGTAGTTATTTCTATATGTATGCCGTCATAGGAAGTAATTTACATGTATTGAAACTAAGACACATTTACTAATCCGTGATAGAACGTAGTGGGAACTATAATGATAATAGTTGGAGAGTATATCTACAATTTCAAGATGCTATCAAATGATTGGATATGTACGCATAGTGCAGAACAAGTTCTAGGCTGGCTGCTCCAATGTCATGCTATGAGTGTGTACTTTATGTTTTAATTGTTATTTATGGGAGTAAAGGCCCCCATATAAGGTTAGCGACATTTTGAGTTATCAACTGAATCTGCCTTGGTCTATTTGATATATGTTTGTTGGTCTTGGACTCTTGGTTTAGGCTGCATTTCTCTTTGGGTCCAAAACACTAGAAGGCCCTGAATCAGAAACCTTTTTGTGCATATAGCAGGCCAACTTGACCAAATCTGCCTAGTGTCCTACCCCTTTTCTGCCTGAAGGGCACTGAACTCAGTTGGCCTCTGCCTCTCAGCCTAATTAAAAGTGGTGCGATAATATGTTGAGTCAATGTCGAAGGCCAAAAAATAGTTGGCTTACAAGTAACAATAATCTGAATTGCCAAATATGTGCCGAGAACTTCTCAAAGTTAATGGATTCTTTTTTGGCACATATATATATATATAAATTTTAAATTTTGAAACTTGTATGCATAGCTGTTCAAGTGTATTCAAAATTCCTTTGGCATATTCTTTTTTATCTAGCAAAAAAAATGCATTCTTCCTTCTCATGCATATATATTTACATTCTTCTTTGGAATATGTTTTCTTGTTCCTAAAAGATTAAAAACAAAAAAACAAAACAGTGCCTCATGTATGTCCTCAAGAAAGAAAAAAAAAAAAAAAGGAACTCCTTCTGTCCTAAAAGGAGAAAAAAAAAAAGAGAAAAAGAATAACAAAAGGAAAATGAATCAAAAAAAGAAAAAAAGAAAAAAAAAAGAATTGAAAAAATGAGTACCACATGGTAAGAAAATAAATCAGTTAAGTATCTTATGTTCTATATTTGCTAGTTAATTGAAAGAACTAATATAACGTAATGTTATAAATTTGACACTTCCATCGATCTTGTAATTATGAATGGTTCAATCTTTTCCCCACCCCTTAATCCGACAACGTTGAATTAAGTGGAAATATTTAGTTCATGTTACAAAAATAACTGAATAATTTGTTTGTATCTGGCAACAGCATAAGCATCCATTTGAACCATTCATGAACTAAATATATAATCTCAAAAACACTCCTCTATTTTGTTTACATTTAACACTCTGTTATTATAAAACCTAAAAATATTCTTCTATTTTTCAAAACAGTAAAAATATATACCCTGGTACCTTTCTGATCAAATTTAAAATATGAAATATCTAAAATACTTTTGTATATGTTTCAAAAATCTATTACTAGACAATCGCTATTATTTAATTATTTTTTATTTTAAAATATAAATATAAAATTTCACTTTATTTTTCTAGAATATAGAAAAACGTAAATAATTTTTTTTTTTTGATAATGATTAGTCTTTCTTAAAGAAATTGTTTGGATATCAATATTCTATCCTATCTTTATCAGGGAATTAATATCATTTAGGGAGGAAAAAAAAGTCAAAAATTTGACCAAAAATAGAAAAATGGTTAATTTTTTTTCTTTTTTAATAAAGAGAATATTTTTGGGTTTTAATACAATAGAAAATTAAATGTAGTATTTAGCTAAAACAAATGGATGTTTTTGGGATTATCTCTTATTACAATAAGGAAGTCAAAAAAATAAATGAAAATATATATGTATACATGTGTGTATATATACACACCAATTATATACACACCAATATGGAGGCACGTGCCTTGGGTACGTGTGCTGTTAGAAAAAAATGTTCATGTTTATAATTTTTTTTATTTTTATAAGATAATTGTCACTTAAATACCCTCTATTTTGAAAAATTGTGAAAAAAAACCTTGTGTTTTTAGAAATTTAAAACAAGTACCTTCTATTTAACGAAAATTATCACTAAAATACTCTCTGTTTTAAAAAAGTGTGAAAAAACCCTTGTATTATTAAAAATTCAAAACAAATATCTTCTATGTGAGAAAGTTTTAAAAATTTTAGATTTTTTTTTTTTTAGATTTGTGCCACAACAATAGAGAGAAGAGTTTTTTTTAAGAGGTTTGAGATTATGTATATTTTCTCTCCCTTTATTTTCAAGTGTGGTGAAAATAATATAATATGAGTAAAATGTTAATTTTACTAATTTCTTTGAAGTCTTTGACTAGTCAAAGATAGCAAATAAAATGATAATTTAAATAGAAGGTATTTATTTTGAATTTTTAATAATACAAGGGTTTTTTTCACATTTTTTTTAAAATAGAGGGTATTTTAATGATAATTTTCGTTAAATAAAGGGTACTTATTTTGAATTTCCAAAAACACAAAGTTTTTTTTCATATTTTTTAAAACATAAGGTATTGCTAAGGGGGCGCGTCTACAGTAGGGGCGCCCCTACGTAGGGCCCTGTCTATTCACCGTTGGATGGGAATCTGTATATAAATATATTCTCCACAGATTCCCGTTATTCCCCACAGATTCCCATCCAACGATAATTAAGGCATGACCCTACGTGGGGACGCCCCTACCGTAGCCTTCCCCTAAGGTATTTTAATGATAATTTCTCTTTCTATGATAAAGATGATAGCCACGCAATAAGAGTAATAGTGAAAGAAGTCAAAAAGGTCCATGGGCCATTAATAATCATATTCATACGCCTGAAAAGCATAAACACACGTATAAAAGAGAAAGAAAAACTCAGCCTCTCCCATGTCAAAGTTTAGGGTATTTTTCTTGGTATGTAATGTATCCAACAGGCTGTTTGTGTTAGTAAACATTGTTTATGTTTTCCTAATTAATTGCTCAATTTAACTTATAGTCAATTTTTTTTATTTTTTTTAAACTGTTATGCGCAAATAAGCAATTGTTTTGCCATTCAAATTCAAATTCAATATAAGCAAAGGGAAGGGGTTGGAATAAGCCATTCAAATCTGCCACTTCTTCAATGTGACACTGACAGGTACAAATCTTCCTTTTCTCCTTTCTTATTTTTGTCAGACATCCAATTATGTGTTTGCACAAGCTAGCCTTTGAATTTTTTCACATCCATATGATAATCATATTAATAATAATAGTACACTAGTGTTAGAAACAATAATCCTTCCTTGGATAGATATTTGTTTCCTTCAAGATGGAAAAGATTTCACCCCTTGTTAATATAATACACAAGACATATTATTGTCTAGGAATGACGGAAGGAAGTTAATCATATTTTTGTTGGTCAATCGTCATTCACCTAAATTTCTCTTCTATTTATATGGATTAATTAGATTAGAAAAATAATTTTACTTTTTTTTTTTGAGTTTTTGGCATGATTAGTCCCTGAATTTTTCGATAATTTGTAATATATCCCCTGAACATTTTTTTTGGCAATTAGGACCCTGAATTTAGGATTTTTGGCATGATAGCCCCTGAATTTTTCGTTGATTTGCAATGTATCCCTTGAATTTTTTTTTGGCAATTAGGACCCTAAATTTAGGGTTTTTGACATGATTAGCCCCTGAATTTTTTGCTGATTTGCAATATATCCTCTGAGTTATGTGCAAATTTTTTAAGGGCATAATGGTTATCTCACTTGGTTTGGAGACAAAAATAATAAATGGGAGTTTGAAGGGGAAAAAATAGTTTTGAAATTCAAATTTTTAAACAGTTAAAGAATAAATTGTAAATTAACGAAAACTTTAGGGACTAATCATGCTACAAACCCTAAATTCAGGGTCCTAATTGCCCAAAAAAAAAAGTTTAGGGGATACATTGCAAAAAATCCTAAATTCAGGGTTCTAATTGCCAAAAAAAAAATTCAGGGGATATATTGTAAATCATCAAAAATTCAGGGACTAATCATGCCAAAAACCTTTTTTTTTTTGTAATTTTATGATGAGTGTTAGAACATTTTGAATAAACTGACATAATTGTTGGTAATTTTCTCAATAAAGTATATTTTGGACAACTATATGATTGTAATTGTAATATTGGTTATGCATGATAATTAATTAGACTATAATAGGAGAGATGTTATCTTCTTTTTTTTTTTTTTCCTGATAAGAAGGAGAGATGTTATCTGACTAACATGCTACAGGCCTACGAAGTTACACTCTTTGGACATTCGGCCAACCGATTGGGTCAAAGGTGTACTAGCCACATGTAACAAATGGCCCATTAAGCCCATTGATGCTTATGGCATTTGTTAGTTATGACCAAGTGGGACATGTATGTGAATTAGTGTGTGGAGCACTCGAGTAAGAGCCCAAGAATGGTGAATTCCATGGAACTCAAGCTCTATCTTCGTTTGTTGTTGATCTTGTAGATCTTTTGGTGTTAATATTCTAACATTGTTTACAATATGCCTTAAGTTTTAAGTGGATTGTTAATTGATCTTTGGTTTAGTAAACGAGCAAAGTATTGTTCTTTTGGCTGGGAATGAGCAAAGTGTTGTTGATTAATATGTTGTGATCTCCCATTGTTTGTGTTCATTACTTTGCTTTATAATTAACAATGAGTTGACCAAAGAGGGAGGAAAGGGAAGGTCTAAGTTGATAAACAATCAATCTTATTTATTTTCTTCCTAATTGGCTCTTGGTACAGATGGAACAAGAGTCCAACAAGAAGAGTGATATGTTGTGGCGCCCATGGGATGCGCTATTGCCTGAATTACTAGAATTGATATTGAACAACTGCCCATTACAAGCTAAGCTTGCAATCCAAAGCGTGTGCAAATCATGGAACAGAGTAATGGCCAGCCCTTGTCTCTGGCAGGACATAGAAGGCACGTTGGAATGGAGCAAGAACTGAGATTCTGAGACCACCCTTCATCATATGCTCCACAGGTTGTTTCATTTATGCTCCCATTCACCCAAAACTCTCCTTATTTATGGGGTCAGCAACCTCCATTTTCTGCTGATTACAAGCTGTGCCGAAAATCTTTGCACTTTGAAGATTCCTTGGAGTTTCATAACAAATGAGATGGTGTTCCAAGAAGCTAGGAAGCTCTCCAACTTGCGCTTTCTAGACCTGAGCTACTGTCATCGCATTGGAGCCCGTGTGATTGCTGTAATTGGGAGGCATTGTAGACTTCTAACAGGGTTCCGCAGATTTGTGAAGAGTGATGTGATTGGTAACTTTTATGATGATGAAACCTGTTCTCGGGTCCAAGGAGGAACATATACGTGCCATGATTATAGGTCCTATGTGCAATCCAAAGGTATAAAACGACCAGGACAATAATCACGGCACAAGTTTAGTTGTGTTTTGGTCAGGGAATGACACATAATTAATTATGTAGGCATTGGTATGAGTAATTAGCAATAGAAATAAAGATAAGGCACTGGTCTATCAAAATAATGGATTCACAAAGTGGATCGATAAAGCACTGGTCTTAAGATATAAAAACGACATTCATGTTATTGTGCGAGGGACATTTTGGTTAATGAATAATTAATATTAATAGATCAGCGTCATTTGTAAGTAAAGTGATGAATTTAGAATTGTATCGGATCATAAATATTATAATAAGTATACATAAACAAAAGAAAATACTAGACATTTGTATAAGGCTATATCAATAACAAATATTAAGAGTTATAAGATAAAAGAATAAAACTGAGGTTTCATAAAGGAAATCCATTACGAAAAAAAAAATGTTATCGTGTCATCTCATTAAAGGTGGCATTTAAATATCCTCTCAATATGCATTCAAAGATATCATGTCCTTGTCCTTTCAAAAGAAATATTATGTCCTTGCATCTTGTCTATCCTCACTTGTCCAGCAAAGGTTTCTTAAACTTTCATCTAGTGAGGACATTGAACCTCATGTCCAGCAAGAGTATTAAGGTTCCAGTCTACGAAAGGAAACTCCAGTCAAGCAAAGGATATTCATCTAAATTATACAACAAATGCTTTTTGGTCCATTAAGTAAAGATAATTTGGAATTTGCCATTTTGGTCCATTTTTACTAACTACTTGTACGCCTAATATATATATATATATATAATGACTTATGTTTTCTTAGCAGACATGAAACTCAAATTTATATGCACGGATTTGTTTCCATATAGGTGATTGTGCAATTTTAATGAATAACGTAAAGGATCTTGGCATAATTTTAGCATTCATCATTTACTCACAAATTGTTAATATCCACAACTAGTATCAATCTGTAAAGAACAGTAGATCTGAAGATTATTTAAATAAAATTGAGAGAATGAAATTTCTTACTTGCAGCGATGTGATGAGGATAGCAGCAATAATGTATAAGTGAAACTAAATCCTAATCGAGAAGAGATTATGATAGTTAGAGGAACAATGGCAGTGATATAGTAAGGAACCGATTTTATCAAAGGGATTAAGTCAAGAGAATGGGCGGGAAGAATATAGTCCCACAACAAGACTTAAATTGACAGTTGGAGATGGTCTTACTGTAACACCCTAAGTCCCATATCGGGTATGCTCTAGGAAGATCATGGGTATTTAAGTGGTGGTCCATGAGCCCAAAAGTACCTTAAAGCTAGCACTTTTGGGTGAGGCCCAGTAGTGTTACATTTGGTATTCAGAGCTGACTCAGTTCTGTGTGGGCCTTGAAAGATTGCCACAGGCCAGAATCGTGGTAAATGTGAGTTATATGTGGGCTCCCCTAGCGAGGACGCTAGGCCCTTAATGGGGGAAGATTGTAACGCCCCAAGTCCTATATCGGGTATGCTCTGGGAAGATCATAGGTATTTAAGTGATGGTCCATGCTAGTGAGGCCCAGTGGTGTTACACTTGCCCTCTCTTAGGAGATGGATTTTAATACTCTTGAATTTGATCATATTCTCTTCTTTTTCCAACTTTCATTCATATCTCTCTTTTCTCTGTTTTTATTTTCTCTTCATCACTTCTCTCTTCCATCTTTATTTTTCAACACATAACTCTCTTTCTCTTTTCCTCGTAATGTTTTTACTTTCTCCTCCTTGTTTATTCTCCTCGTTTCCTCTTGCCTAGAGTCTCTATTTATAGCCGTGGGTGGCCTTTAAATAAACCTTTATTAGCTTCTCAACTCTGTAAATTTGGTCTAATATTCCCAAGATTCTTCTTTTGGTTTTCCCTAGATCTGCATATCCAACAATTCAATTCTCCTTCTTTTCCTTTCGTTAGATTTTTCCTTTCTATTTTATTAATTCCTTATTATTTTATGACATGAGCGTATTCTTTCTTTTTGGATCCTTTCTATGCTAGTATCCCTTTGGGATCTTTTCCATGATTTAAGGGTATGTATATTCTTTGATCCCAATATTTTCAAGATGCACTTTTAGTTTTCTTAGATACGTTATCCAACAATATTTTATGCTAAGATTTTATTTTTTTTCTTTCTTTTGTTATTTTCTCATTGCTTCATGCATTACATGAGCATATCTCCCCCTTCTAGATTCTTTCCATACTAATCTATTTCATTGAGGATCTTTTCCGTATTTTCAATATACAATATGTCAAATATGTGTATATATATATTTTTAAATCAAAGTTCCCAATATCCAAGCACAAGAGAAGACACATGATGCATCTTGTAGAGTATATTTGTCATCTTCTTTATATTTTTTTTCTCATTTATATCCTTATAGGGCATATTGAGCTATCAATTAGTCATATTTGGTGTGGGTTCTCTTTGGCAATGCTATATTCACGCTCCAAACCACATCCCACAATATCGTTCTCATAGGTATAATCTATGACCATCTCTAATCCATTTTTACCCCAAAACAAAACCTATGCAATAGCAGCCACAATGCATGAGCTCATGTCGCTCGAGCTCCGCCTTTTGAAGTTCATAAGTCAAGCGAGTGTATTGAAGATCCTATGCAATTGCATTAAGCTGGACTACTTAAACCTGAGGCTATCTTGGTTTAACCACTCCAAGACCAAGTTACTCGTAAATTTTGATTCGAGATCCCTACATAAACTCAGTGGTCGCAGTAGCAAAGATATCTGTATACAAGATTTTGCACAGAGATACTCCAAAGCGGCCATCGTGCTCGGACGAATTTACCGCGAGGAGCCTTTGAAGTGGGTTTATTTACCATCGTGTGGCCGCAAAAAATTATATAGATTTGAGGACGACCATCATAGAAAATGACAACAAGCAAATTTTTTTATGATTTTTTTTATTAATAAAATATTCAAAATATAAGTGCCAAATTGCAATCCAAAATGTGCCCCTAACTCACTACCCCGATGAATAACCGTTGGATAGTCTAAAGTTATCTTTAGGGAAAAAGAGACCTAATACTATCTTTTGATAAATAAGACCAAGAATACTATGTCTAAACTTTTACTTATTTTTGTACTACTTTTTTTTTTTAGGAAAATAGCAAATTCTTACTAAGAAAGACCAAATAACGTCTTAAAATTTTTATTTTTTTCTTGTTTCCTTTTGCTACTAGTCTACTTGTAGCTGATTACTCTTTAAACTAATTAGCAATTTATTATTAGAAACCATAAACTAATTGATTTTTGAAAATTAGAAACCAAATTGGTTACTGAAAACTAACAACCATATTGGTTTCACCATAAATATCACAACTATTTAGTTAATAAAACTGAAAACTAAATTAGTTTCTATCATAAACAGTAGAACTATTTAGTTAATTAAATTATTGATTACTAAAAACTAATTTAATTATTGGAAACTAGTTGCCAGAATCCAAAAACTAATATATATCTCTATTGCTTTTAATTAAAAAAAATTATTTAATTTGATAACTTGATCATATTTTTCAGCGTCCGTGTTCAATGCCTCACCCAATTATTGCTATAGGACATTATGCAAAAAAGAAATTATAATAGTTTTCAGTAAACTTTTATTGTTTTCTATGATTTGAAAAAGAAGCCACAATGGTTTCTAGGAAACTTTCGCGGTTTTTTTGTGATTTACTTAGCCACAGGGAATTTTGCTAAAAGGAAACCACGATGGTTTCTAGGAAACTTTTATAGTTTCCTGTGATTTATTTAGCTATAGGACATTCTGCAAAAAGGAAACCACAATGGTTTTCCATAAATGTTCGTGGTTTTATGTGATTTACTTACGTACAGGACATTCTGCGAAAAGGAAATCACAATGGTTTTCTAAAAATGTTCGTGGTTTCATGTGATTTACATACGTACAGGACATTCGGCTAAAGGAAACCAAACTGGTTTCCAGGAAACCTTTGTGATTTTCTATGATTTACTTACTTATAGAATATTCTGTTAATAGAAAGCTAAACCGGTTTCCAGGAAACCTTTGTGGTTTCCTATGATTTACTTACTTATAGAACATTCCGTTAATAGAAAACCAAATTAAATCAAATTAGTTTCCAGAAAACCTTTGTGGTTTCCTGTAAAAAAAAAAAAAAAAAAAAAAAAAAAAAAAAAAAAAGACTTATGTACTAAAATGCCACCGTGTTTTGTAGCTTCCAAAGTATTTAGAAAAATGTCATAAAAGGTCGTACAAAATTTTTATTATTTTTGAAAGGTCATAAATTTGGTAATATTTTTTAAAAAATAGGTATAAGTGTCCAAAACCCTTATCTTTATGGATGATGATTAGATGGCAATAAAGCCTCCTCATTTAGAATTGATGCACCCCAACAAGTGCAACAAGTGCCCTAAAATAAAAAATTAAATAGGTTATAATTAAGAAAATAGATTAATGATATTAATAGTCCTAAATTATACTTATTGTACTACTTTGTCCCTGAATTTCTACCTACATAGTAACAGTCTTTGAATTATGTAATTGTTGCAATAATAATTTGTCACAAATTGTTAAATATTTAACAGATTTAGGCCATTACAGATCATACGGATTGGTAACTGTAGTCAATAATGAGATTCTGAATTTTTAACTTACATCTGATGCGATTATTGCAGTAATGACCATTTTTTTCACAAATTGTTAAATTTTTAATAGAAATTAGTCATATACAAAGCGTATAATTTAATAATTATATTTTAAAATGAGATTCTAACTTATAGAAGTAAATTATGCTCAATTATACAATTTGTTAATGATTATTTTCGGTTAAAAAACTAACAATTTGGGACGAAGAGATTATTTTCTACCACATAAGTGATAGAATAAATAATTTTGTGTTACCGTATTTAACCCTAAAAAAATGGAAACAAAAAAATAGTTGTACAACAAAAAAATAAATAAATAAATAAACTCGTATAAGAAAGAAAGGCCGGCCTAGAGTTATGTTCTTCTATCCGTCTATCCCAAGCAGGCCTCCTATCCCCTTCCTTTCGTCCTTCTTTCCCCCCCTCTCTCTCTCTCTCTAATCATCTCGACTCTACCTAGATCTCTCTCAAAATGAAAAAAAAAAAATAAATAAAATCGTAACTTTATATATTGAAAGCTGAAAACTTTCACGCAAATAAGTAAACAAACAATTTTGTTTTCACCCAGAAGATAATATAAACACAAGAAGAGAAGGGAAGGGAAGGAAAGAAAAGATAAGAAACCCCAGAAAATAAGCAACTGTATCAAAGGTTTTTAAGATACAGAAAACAATCAGGTACTTTTCTTCTTCATCTTCTCCTTCTTCTTGGTATGTGATGTAATGTATCCCACAGGAACAGGGGGTTGTTGTTTTAGTGATTCTGCTTTCTTAATTGCTCAATTTTAATTTACTCTAAAAAATCTTTTAACTTTTATGTTATGCGCAAAGGCAAAAGGCTCGAAACTTTTCCACAAATAAGCAACTGTTTCGGCATTCAGATTCAATTTAAGCGCTAAGGGAAGGGAAGGGAAGGGAAGGGAAGGGATTGGAATAAGCCCAAGCGACAGACATGTACAAATCTGCCTTTTCTGTTTTCTAATTATCTGGCTGACATCCAATTATGTGTTTGCACAAGCTATAACCTTGATTTTTTTTTTTTTTNAATACTCTGGTGTTGTGTGAATCTAGTATTATCCTTCCTTCCTTCCTTGAATAGTTTTTTTTTTTTGTTTATTTATTATTATTTTATTTCACCCCCTTGATTTTTATATAAGAGACTTGTTATAGCCTGGGAAGAAAGGAAGGAAGGAATGAAGGAAGCTAATGATCTCTCTGTTAGTTGTTTGGTTAATAGCTTTTCTTATTATGTTTTCTATTTATATGGACTGGATTTTAAAAAATAAATAAAAACAGTTTTATTTTATGACGAGTTGGAACAAAGAGGGAAGGGATTGTGTTATTTAAGTAACTATGACATATCCTCCATTCATTTTTGTAAACGATGAAAGCAAGGAGTAGTATCCGGTCATATGTTTGGAGCAACCACTATCTAAGAACCAAAAGTTCTTCTTCTTTTGTATCTACAAATAAGAATCAAACTTTGATTTTTGGTATCTATACTAATTTGGGTTCTTGAACGTTAATTCTAGATTCTTTGGGTATCCAAGCTAGTTTTCCACCAAAATATGTATTTTTCTTTACAAAGCATGAAAACTAGTATGTTCATCTTGATTACAATAAGTGCAAGTGTGCTTTGTGTTACTTGTACTAGCTTTCACAAAATAGTTCTTGAGGTATTTTTGTTTTATAAAAGGACCACAAATAGCGATATATCAAACTCGAAGGTATTAACAAAATATGTGAAGGAAACTGACGACTTACTCCAGTCTCCTCTTTTACTTCCCTTATAGCTGTCTTAAATATATCCTCTCCCTACAGATTGACGAGCTTACTTAAATATCTTGTAGACAATTTTAATTAAGTCAAAAATCGTATCATTTTAGGAAATGTTTTCTTTTGACAAAACATCACAATTATTATAAGGTAATTCACTTCTTTTTCTTTTGTAAACTCTTCAATTATTTTTGACAAACTAAGAATTTCCTTTTTAAAGGCATTGTTCTTGAAAATGAGTTTTCATAATTTTTGTGCAAATTATTGAAATCACATAATAAACTTTCATATGATAAATCACAATCACTATCATTTCTAAAATCACTACTAGTATCACTATCATCATGAAATTCACTTTTAGGTTTAAGAGAGCTTACCTCATTTTCTATTGCCATGAAGCACATGTTGGCAATTTCTTCTTGTTCTTCTCCTTCGGATTCCTCTTCTTCACTATCATCTCAAGTGGCCTTCATTACCTTTTTCTTCATTTTTCTTCTCATGGGACATTCGTTCTTCGTGTGACCCGGCTTCTTGCATTCAAAATAAGTGATGTGATCATCTTTCATTTTCTTCTCTCAGAAGTCATTGCCTTTGGTGTTCTTCTTGAAATTCTTCTTTTTGAAATTTAAGTACTTCTTGTACCTTTTAGTAAGTAGGGAAATATCTTCTAGCTCACCGTCTGCAAATTCTTCTTCTTTCTTCATTGCTTTCTAGCATGGCGGCTTTAAGAGCAATTCCCTTATTTTTCTTTTCTTCCCTTTCATCTTCATTTGTTACTTTCATGAGAATTTCATGGGTCATAAGAGAACCCATAAGTTCTTCAAGAGGAAGTTTGCTAAGATCCTTTGTTCCTTGAATGACCACCACGTTGCTTCTATATGCTCGAGGGAGGCTTCTAAGAATCTTGCTTACCGACTCACTATTTAGAAAAGTTTTTCCTAAAGCACCAAGAGAGTTAATAATGGAGGTAAATCTAGTAAACATTTGAGAAATAGATTCATCCTTTTCCATTTTGAACAACTTATAATTTATAATGAAAATATTAATTCTAGTTTCCTTCATGGAACTAATTCCTTAATATGACACTTCAAGTATATTCCACAATTCATGAGCGTCCCTAGTTTTTTCAATATTATTATATATGTTTCTATCTAGACCGCACATAAGAATGTTTCTAGCTTTTCCATTTTTGGTAAAAGAGATGTTATCTTTTTCATCATATTCCTCAATGTATTAACAATCTTAGTAATTTTCAATGGACTTTTAGTGATAATGTACCATAATTAAAGTCAATAGATCTAAGGTAAGTGTCCATACCACTTCTCCAATAGTTAAAATCACTTCCATTGAAAAATAGTGGTTTGGATGGAGACAACCCCTCATATTGAAAAGAAAAGCTGGTTGGGCTAGCCATCTCAAAAACGGTTAAATTTTAAAAATTTGAGCACCAAGCTCTGATTAAATATATTCCATTGGTATCAATTTGGTCATTTTATCTTTGATTTAAATTTGGTATCAACTTAGTCATTCTATATTTTCCTAACACAATTGGAATTTATGAGCAAAAATCTTCAAAATATGCACCCTTTATATATTTAAGGGGGAGTTTCAATTCCTTTTTATTAAGCATATTTTGAGATGAGAGCATATAAGATTTTGGTAAGAGCACTTATCTCTGTTTATTTCTTATTACTTACTCCTTTTTTAATTAAATGTTTGTTATCATCAAGAAAGGGGAAATTGTTGGCTCATGCTTTGTATCATCAATCCTACACTCATATTTTGAAGTTAACAAATATATGATTAAAAACTAATAATCTACTTGAGTGTGTAGCAAGTTAAATTGAAAGGATCACAAGACATTCAAGATGGATTATGGAAAAGAGCTTGAAGACAAAGTTTAAGAATATAAAACTTAGATTAGCAAAGGTTAAATACTTAGTTCTTGTACTTGAATACTTGTTTAAACATAATATGATCCTAATGGCTCAAATTTTTCATAAAATTAGAAATTTTCAAAGTAAAACTGTCAAACTTGTTTATCTCAAATTAAAATATGAAATTTATTTTACATAAGCTTTTAAATTGATTTATGAATTTCTATAGTTTTCATATTACATAAAAAATCAATTTATGAAGTCACATTTTGAAAAGAATCAAAAAAGACTTGAAATAAAAATCAAAAATTACTCTCGGGTATTTTCGGCAGACCGGTTCTCATTTTCGGTCTACCGATTCTCTGCCCAATTTTCGATAGATTTTCAAATTCGACCATTAAAATCGCACTTTCAACGACCAGTATTTTCGGTCGACCAAAAGTGTATTTTCGATTTTGGTGTACTGAAAATGACAGATTGTCTGTCAAACAGTCTAAAACGGCTAGTTTTCATTCAAGACTATAAATGGAAGCTTTTCTAACACTTAAAACAACTTTTGAACATCTGTACATTGCTTTAATCATACCTTCAAGTTGTTCAAATGATCTTTCGTGAATCAAACTTTCAAATCCACTTTTTCACAAAAATCACTTGAGTCAAACTAGATTATATCTTGTGTTCTTATTTATTCTCTCTAGGCTTACCTTGTATCAATTATCTTCTTTAGAGAGATTCTAGTTGAGTGTATTGACAAAGCAAAAACCAAATTGTATTTGTGAGGTGAGGTTAACACCAGATTCATAAATAACCCAGTTTACATGAGATTATCACCGGAGTCTAAACAATCCGAGTTAGGCGTGACAGAGCCGGATTCAAACCCATTGTAAAGGTGTGAGTGTGCCTAAAGAGAAATCACTTGTTGTGTAAAAGGGATGATCAAGCCCATTCTCTTAATCTGATAGTGGAAAGCTCGAAGCAGTTCACTAAGAGCCATGGACGTACACAAACCGTTGTGTTTGTTGAATCTCGTAAAAATAATATTTGCATTTCTCTATCCCTATCTCTTTAATTTATTTATCTTGAGCTTTTAGCTATTTTTACTTGTTATTACTTTTACTTGCATATGAAGAAAAATTTGTAAAAGTTTTTAAAACCTAATTTACCTCCCGTCTTGGGTTAGCTATTCTTAGGCTAAAAAAGAGAAAAAGGAAGGTCAATTTGTCTTTTTGAGATATTTCTTCCAATGTAATGTAGTGTACTAAAGTTTCTTTACACCTTTTTTTTTTTTTAAATCACCGTACAATTTCATCTAAAGGTTAAGAAAATGCTCTTACTTGTAAAAGCAAAAATGACACTTATGCTATAGAATCTCGTTGTGTAAAACTGTCCAAAACACAAATTGAAAATGGGCTTATGGGGTTTCAAATTCCTTTAGTAAAACATCTCAGTCAACAGTATCAGGATGACCTCTGGTGATAGTGACATAATAGCAGTGGTACCTATCTTGGAGTCTTTACTTCTATCCGGTCAAGCGTTCGACTTTCCATGAAGGCATGTGAGATCGGACTTAATATTGTAAGAGTAGCCACCAATAAATGGACCTCATGAGTCACTCCAAAAATGTGTTCCCCTACGAATAGACCCTGTGAGTATGACACCCACGTTATGCTAGCTGACAAAGGTATGAAGATAAGAATATTGTCGTTCGACATTTATTCCCAGAAATCGTTGGGCTCAACTCGTTACTATGGTGAAAACTAGGTAGAGATTGTGAAGGTACCACCAATTTTCTTTTTTTCCCTAAAAAAAAAAAACATAGCATGAATAGGAAAAAGAGGGTTAAAGTCTTAAAGAAGACCATCATAGAAAATGACAACAAGCCAAATTTTATGATTTTTTTAGTAATAAAAATATTCAAAATAAAAGTACCATTTTTTTTGAAAGAATAAAAGCACCAAATTGCAAGTCCAAAATGTCCTTTATTCACTACCACGATGAACAATCGTTGGATAGTCTGAAGTTACCTTTATGGATGATGATCAGACGGTTATAAAGCCTCCTCATTTAGAACTGATGCACCAAACAAGTGCCCTAAAATAAAAAATTAAATAGATTTTAATAAAAAATGGGTTAATGATATTAATAGTTCCTGAATTATACTTATTGTACCACTTTGCTCCTAAATTTTCAGACTACATAGTAATGACCCTTGAATTATGTAATTATTGCAACAACGATCCTTTTGTTACAAACTATTAAATATTTAACATAATTAAGTCATTACAGATCACAAAGTCTGGTAACTATGGTCAAGAATGATATTCTGAATTTTTAACTTACATATAATATTACCAAGACTTATGCGATTATTGCAGTAATGACCATTTTTTTCCCCTTAAATTATTAAATTTTTAACAAAAATGAGTCATATTGAAAGCACATAATTTAGTAATTATGGCTAAAAATGAGATTCTAACTCATAGAAGTAAATTATATCCAATTGTACACTTTGTTCATGACTATTTCATGTTAAAAAACTAATGGTTGGTGATAAATAGATCATTATTGCAACAATTGTATAATTAGGAGTCATTACTATATGAATTAGAAATTTTGAGAGGACAAAATGATACGATGGGTATAATTCATAGACTAATACTATATTTAACCCCAAAAAAAAATAGGAAAAAATAATAGTTACAGGCCTCAAAAAATTAAGAGGAGTCTAGGGACCGGACAGCCCCTTCAACATATTCTTTTGTAGCTGCTATGCTTAGGATCTGACACGTGTGTATATTTTTTCTTAAACAAAAATTAGAGACAAACCGGAGAGTAAAACGACCCTTCTCTTAGCATAAAATTACACACTTGCCATACACATTCTCCAAATACGCTTACTAGTTAATTTGCTTCACGTGTCATATGCTAAGCACTGCGTCCGAAAAAGAGTCTGTTGAAGGACTAGGAGCACCCTCAAGAAATAAAGGACAAACACGTATAAAAAAGGGGAAAAAACCTGGATTTATGTACCTCTATTCTATCCCAGTCTGGCGACCTCTACCCTCCCGCCCCCTTTAGCCCTTCTTTCCTCCCCTTCTCTCTCTCATCATCCCATCTCTCTCAAAAGAAATTGAAATAAAATCGTAACTTTTCATGTGGAATCCCGCAAATAAGCGACAAACAATTTTGTTTTTCACCCAGAAGATAATATAAACACAAGAAGGGAAGGAAGGAAGAGATAAGAAACCCTAAGATTAGTCAATCAGGTACTTTTCTTCTTCTTCTTCATCTTCTTCTTCTTCTTGGTATGTGATTTAATGTATCCAACAGGAACAGGTGGTTGTTGTTGATAGTGTTTCTGTTTTCTTAATTGCTCAATTTTAATTTACTGTTAAAAAATCTTTTAACTTTTATGTTATGTGCAATGGCAAAAGGCTCGAAACTTTTTCACAAATAACCAACTGTTTTGCCATTCAGATTCAATTGAAGCCCTAAGGGAAGGGAAGTTAATGATCTCTCTGTTAGTTGTTTGGTTAATAGCTTTTGTTATTGTGTTTTCTATTTATATGGATTGGATTAAAATATAAATAAAAACGGTTTTATTTTATGACGAGTTGGAACAAAGAGGGAAGGGATTGTGTAATTTAATAAATTATCATCTTATTCATTTTCTTTTCTTGCTGATTGGTCTTGGCACAGATGGAGCAAGAGTCCAAGTCCAATAGTGATATGTTGCGCCGCCCATGGGATGCGCTACCGCCTGAATTACTAGCACTGATTTTCAGTTACTGTCCATTACAAGCTAAGCTTCTAATCTTAAGTGTGTGCAGGTCATGGAATAGGGTTATGGATAGCCCTTGTCTCTGGCAGGACATAGAAGACACGTTGGAATGGAGCAAGAAGCGAGGTCCTGATGAGACCACCCTTAGTCATATGCTCCGTAGGTTGTTTCATTTATGCTCGCATTCACCCAAAACTCTCCTTGTTTATGGGGTCGGCCCCCTCACTTTTCCGCTAATTACTAGCTGCGCTGAAAATCTTACCACTTTGAAGATTCCTTGGAGTGTCATAACAAATGAGATGGTGTTCCAAGAAGCTAGGAAGCTCTCCAACTTGCGCTTTCTAGACCTGAGCTACTGTCACCAAATTGAAGCCCCTGCCATTGAGGCCATTGGGAGGCATTGCAGACTTCTAACAGGGTTCCGCAGATTTGTGAAGAGTGATGTGATTGGTGACTATCATGATGCTGAGGCCCTTGCAATAGCAGCCACAATGCATGAGCTCAAGTCGCTCGAGCTCCACTTTTTGAAGTTCGTCAGTCGAGAGAGTGTGCTGAGAGTCCTATCAAATTGCACTAAGCTGGACTACTTAGACCTGAGACTATCTTGCTTTCTCCACTCCAAGACCAAGTCACTCGTAAGTTTTGATTCGATGTCCCTATATATA
The DNA here is from genome assembly GCA_002914845.1 of Trema orientale. Classification (NCBI taxonomy): domain Eukaryota; kingdom Viridiplantae; phylum Streptophyta; class Magnoliopsida; order Rosales; family Cannabaceae; genus Trema; species Trema orientale. The sequence goes on along the minus strand of JXTC01000367.1, from coordinate 214,330 downwards.
CTTAGTGGTCGTAGTAGCAAAGATATCTGTATACAATGTTATGCACGTAAATGCTCCAAAGCATCCATCGTGCTCAAACGAATCTACCGCAAGGAGCCTTTGAGGTGTGTTTATTTACCATCGTGTGGCCGCGAAAAATTATATAGAGTTTGACAGACAGTTCCTTCTTTATGTTTATTTTGAGCTGTCTTTCCTCAGTATTTGTAACTTACTTTTAAATTACGTTTTTCTATGAAACCAAGCTTATATATTTGCATGTTCTAGTTTTCAAAGTCCAAACTTGTCATCATGTCTTGGTGCATTTATCTTGTCCCCATGTTTATCCATCAATTAGTACTTGAAATTGTTCGCTGAGTTTTTACTAGTTTGAACCTTTGGAGATTATTCCTGGGTGGTGGATTGATATGGAAATTACACAACTTGAGATCTGCTGTCCCATGGTATATATACACGTAGTGCAGAACTGGTTCTAGGCTTGCTGTTCCAATGTCTTGCCATGAGTCTGTACTTGATGTTTTAGTTGAATCTTATGGGAGCAAAGGCCTGATAAGTTTTTGCAAAATCATGTGTTCTCAACTGAACCTGCTTTGGTATTTTGGTTTACTTTATATTTGATTATGAGGAAATTACACAATATACAGTATTTCAAAAAAAAATTTGAAAAATACAGTGGTTTTGTATTTTTTACGGTGTAGTACGGTTTTTATTAGAAAAGTACTGTTTTCTAGAAACTATTTAGAAAATTATTATTTTTAAATTAGTAACTAGTTTCTGGTAACTATTTTCCAGAAATTAGTAACAGAAGATATTTATAATTAGTACATAACTGGAAACCAGTAATTATTTTAAAAATAGTATTTTTTTAAATATATTTTAAAAAGTGATATTTTTCTAATAAAATTATATAAAAATTAGAAAAAAGTTTGACTTCTGTATATTTGTAATTTTGTTGGGTTTTTGTAGGTATAAGTGTTAGAAACCTTTGATTATTGGTCTTGGACTCTTGGTCTGGGCTCCTTTTCTCCTTGGGCTACCAAAACAGCACTTGAAGGCTCTGAATCAGAAACCCTTTTGTATTTATAGCAAGCCAACTTGACCAAATTTGCCTAGTGTCTACTACTTTTTCTGCCTGAAGGGCACTGGAGTTGGCCTCTGCCTGCCAGCCGAATTAAAAGTGGTGCAATAATATGTTGGACTCAATATATAACCCCAAAAAATATTTGGCTTACAGGTAACAAGAATATATATATATATATATATATATATATATTTTTTTTTTTTTGGTAAAGGGTAACGAGGATTTGAATTGCTTAATATGTGCAATTTTTGGTATAGTTACCGTAACTGTACACGCCAAATACTTAATATTGTCTTCTACTGGAGGTTGTTAGTCTCACTAGGTAATGTTTGTCCTCTTAATTTGAAGATGACTTGTAATCAATTTCATGAGAACTTCTCAAGGTTAAATTTTTTTTTTTTTTTTCTGGAAACTTGTATTCATAGCAGTTCAAGTATATTCAAAATTCTTTGGAATATTCTCTTTTATCTAGCAACAAAAATGCATTCTTCGTTCTCATGCATTTATATTCCCGTGTACTTTTAAAACTTGCATGCAGGGAAAAATGGAAGAAGTTACAGAGAAACTCAATAGTCATTCTTTTTTCCTTTTTTTTTTTTTTTTTGACATTAAACAAGACTAAAGCCGAAAAAGAAACCACTGCAACTCTACCAACAAGAACCTAATGATTGACCATTAGTATTTATTTTCTTTGAAACATGCTATGCCACATAATTGGATTCTTGCCAGTTTTTTGGTGTGTCGTTAGGCAACCAAATTAGTTTACTTTCCTATTTCTAAACAAGACCTAGGAAAACCTAGTTTACCTAGGATAATGAAAAGTATGGTCAATCTCACGAATAATTGATCTAACTAAATTTACTATTAATCCCAAAGTATAAGGGATTGAAAAAATAAAAAAGAACAAAGGAATGAATAAGACTGAAAACAAAATAAAGTAAATAGGTAAAGGTTAATTCTCCACTACTAAACAGTCATGCAAATTATTCTTCTAATTCTATATACAATTACTTGCTAAGACCACGCAATTACCCTTATTTTTCCTTAAATTGTATGCTAAATAGATAAACTCCTTACCTAACCTCTTATTCATTAACCTAAGTACATGCTCTAGAATTAATTAACAAAAGCATTAAGTTGAGAAAGAGCTTAGGTGAATCTAAGCTATAATCACACAAATACATATTCTTACTCTAGGTTATGTTCCTCACTATAGACAATACCTTGAATGAGCATACCACATATAGCTTTGCTACCGATGATTTTAATCATGACAAACAACCAATTAAAACCCTAACGGTATTTCATTATTAATTATCCAAATAGCCCTCTCAAATAAAAGATAAGAATAATTAAGCATAAAAGAACATAATAACCTTAAAGTAAACAATTAATAGATATATAGAATCTGAAAAATCAATTAACAACTATGTTAGGGTTCTGAAATCACCCTCAGCCTAATCTGAGGCATATCCTAGAATGTGTACAAGAATAAGAAGTGAAATCATCATGCTAAGAGCAAATAAAAACTAAAAGAAAAGATAGAAAAATTATGATAGGAGCACAGCCTCCAAGCTCTCCTTCTCTCTTTAGGTTTTCAATGTGTTTTTGGTAGCTCCTAGGTGTTTATGATTTTCTCCAATTTGATGTAGGGGCTCTATATAGGTAATTAGGTTTGGTGGTAATCTAGGTTAACTGTTGTGCGAAATAGGAGTTGTGGGATATAAAAAAGGCTCAAAGTCGGTAAAAACATTGTCACCAGCACCGTTGCACATGGGATCTGACGCTCTCTCTCTTTTTTTTCTTCTGAAGATTCTTGATAGTGCTGCAGCGCACGAAGGATGGCACCGCAACGCTAGGCCTATGTTTTGCCTCCTCTTTCCAGCTTCGTCCAACTTTTTCCTTTTTCGCTCGTTCTCGACCTAATTCAGCTTCTTTTCATCATTTAAATTCCAAACCACCTATAAACACACACACACAAAAACACTATTAGCCTTAGAATGACATATGAACTCACAAAGTAACATGAAAAATTACTATCATATAGGTATAAAATTAACACCTATCATTTTTTTATTGTGGCCGTATTACTTGCATTGATTGCACTACACTTGTTTCTTTTGGAATTCATTCGTTTGTTTTTCAGTTTGCCAACATTACCTTTCTCAATAATAAGTAGGAAAACAACTTGCTCTCGATAAACAACCCCAATCAGCTTGATTTCTAACTAGATGAAAAATCCCACTATAAAAAAATGAACAAGGTACATAAATCTAAAAAAAGGTACATAAGCATATGAACCATAACAAAAAGTGATCATCCACCACATTATCTCAAAAAATAAAGCAGGTACATCATTGAGCATATAAGGTTCATAAGCATATGGACCACAACAAAAATTATGGAAACCAAATAGGAAATACTAAACATGTTCAACAACACTATACCACGACAAAAAATATGATATCACAAATATCACATATACCACAACTAAAAATATGTGAACCAAACAACAAATAATGAACATGCAATAACTATAAATACTAGTACCATATATTGCCTCAAAAATCTTATATACTACGTCCAAAAATTTAATAACAAAAAAAAAAGATACTTAACATGTTCCTAAATAAAAACTAGAAAATAGAAATACCATATACCAGCACAAAAATGCATAATACTACGACGAAGAATTCATTAACCGAACTAAAATAGAGAACTTCTTCAACAACAAAAATAAAAAAATAGTAATGTCATATACTACCACAAAAAATATATATACCACCACAAAAGATTCATGAACCATTACTAATTAAGAAAATAATTCAAAAATCATATATATCAACCAAAAATATCATATATACTATAATCAAACATAAATGAACCAAATAAGAAAATACCTAACATGTTCATAAACAAAAGCTATAGAAAAGAAACACTATACCAGCACAAAAAAATCACATATACCGCAACAAAGAATTCATGAACTTAATTAAAATAGTGAACATCTTTGGCAACAAAAAACAACAAACAGTATTACCATATACTGTAATACCCCGTATAAAAAAAATTAAAATAAATCAATGAAAAGAGAAAAGACAAATAAGGCCAAAGATTTAGTTAAATAATTAAGGACATTTTGGTCACTTTAAATAAAATTAGGAAACCCTATAAGTATAAACTTTGAGGGTCTAAATGAGAGTTAAAAAAAAATATTACTCTCTGAAGAGGAAGAGGAAACGGTTGAGAACTTGGTAGAAGAAGAAGGGGTATAAGTAGGTTGATTTGTCAATTGTATAAGGTAATGAACTCCTCTCTATCGAATTTCAATCTATTATTCAAGATTTTTGGGGTAAATTCTTTGTCAAGGATTTTAGAATTTTATAAAATCTAATTGTTTCAGTCTATGAGAAATTTATAAAAAATTTTGTGGACTAATATATGAAAGAAATTACTTAGCATATTTTCTAGTATTTAATCTATGAGAAAGTAAATAAGGGCTTTAAAGACAAAGGTTAACATGGTTGATATATTCTATGGGAAAGATCACACATTAACGAGATTTTATTATGGAATTATCTATTAGTACTAGAAATTATGGAGCATGAGTTATATCGTGTATTGTTTGACTAGGACTACTCATCTTTCGGCTATTAGAGTTGGCTTATGCCCTAAACTGATTAGGTTTTGATCTTTATGATTATTTGGAGTGAATATTGAGATTTAGTTATGAGAAATTGTATTCAATATAAGTTTTAGTTATTGGATTCACACTTTTGATGCTCTGGGCTATCGAAGATTAAAGTCAGAGGAAGTGAGGCTAAAGGAGATAGATTCTTATGGTTATTTATAATAAAGATATCATATTATATCGAAGTTCTATAAGATCTTACAAATGATTTTTGAAATTGAATTCGATTTATTGGAGCTTTACAATATTAATTTGAAATAAATGGATTGTAGAAAATATATATATATATATATATATATATATATATATATATATATATATATATATATATATATATATATATATATATATGGACCATTGAGGGTATGTCCAAAAAAATATATATTTCAAAGTTTTATGGAAGAAGATATTCTGCTTGGTAATGTTTGTATATAGTTATGGTATCCAATCTAGTATCAAAGTGGCCCTATATGAAGCATTGATACAGTATAGAAAAATGTACTAAAAATTAGAAAGATGCGATTGAATGAGCTACTAAAAGTTTAACAAGATTTTAGTTGTTAAAAATTTCTATTACTTTCGTTAATATAAAAAAAAGGGTTTGAGTCATTGTATTGCTCTCTATTTGGATTAACGTGTAAAGGAGCAATAAATGACAAATGATGTGGAGTTATTGATAAATGAGTTCTAAAAGTTGTCTCCTTTAGACATTCATTTACTTGAAGTCAAAGTAGGTTATATTCTCAAGTTTTGTATCACATTGATAAGGTGCTTATTTGGTTTAGCAAGTGATGATCACGTATTTTTCTCTTAGTTTGTGGTTGCCTAGGAAAGAGATTCAAATAAAGTTTTATCATTATAGGACTTTGGGGTCTTAAAGTTTAGAGGACTAAACTTATTTTAAGTGGGGGAGAATGCAATATCCCGTATAAAAAAAAAAGAAATTAAAATAAATAAATGAAAAGAGAAAAGACAAATAAGGCCAAAAGTTTAGTTAAATAATTAAGGATATTTTGGTCACTTTAAATAAATTCAGGAAACCCTATACATATAAACTTTGAGGGTCTAAATGAGAGTTAAAAAAAGAAAAAATATAACACTCTGAAGAGGGAGAGGAAATGACTGAGACTTGGGAGAAGAGGAGAGAAGGTTGATTTGTCAATTGTCTAAGGTAATGAACTCCTCTCCATCGAATTTCAATCTATTATTCAAGATTTTTGGGGTAAATTCTTTGTCAAGGATTTTAGGATTTTATAAAATCTAATTATTTCAGTCATGATTCTTGGGATAATTTATATTTTAAGTGATTCATTACGCTGTAAGGTTTAAAATGAGACTAAAATTACATAATTTAGATATGTGGATTAAAAGTTATGAATTTTTGAGTTTAAGGCTAAGATATAAAAACGCGGCATAAGTTGCGACTAGATTTTCAGGGACTTTTATGAGTCTGATTGGGATGTATTTAGTATAGTTGGAAAGCTTATCGAATTAGCTTTCCAACGCTATATAATTTGTCAAAAAGGGACTTAAAACCAGAGAGATATAGCCTTCTAAAATGAGCGCTATGAATCTGGAAAAATTTTGTAACTCTCAGTATTTAGAGCAAAACGTGGCAGTGATTTGCTCGGCTACATGGGGCCCATATATGGATCCCACAGATATGTTCTTGGCACTTTTAGGACCTCCCTCATTTGTAGAAATCGTTCTCTAAGTTTTATAATTTTTAGATTTTAATCAGAATTATTATGAGTTTACGATGTCAAAGTTATGCAAGATAGTATAATGAATGTATTGAGTACGCATGGGCAGTGGGGTAGATACTTTTCTAAGTTTATTTAAGATGTCTTTTAAGTATTTAATGATCGTGCATGATTCTTATTATGATAATAGGTATTTCAGAAGTTATGTTGATTATTTTGGTTGAATAGGAAAAACGAACGAGGTAAGTAATCTTTAATCTTTCCTAGTAGTTTTTCTTTATCCAAAAATTTAGTGTTTTATTTTTTCTAATAAGCTCATATTTATAAAGTATTTTCTTAAATAATATGATTTCGAGTTAAAATATACTTTTTACAAAATGAGTTTATCTATTGAAAGAACATTTTTACTGAAATAATCACTCTTTCTAAAAAGTATTATGAGTTTATTTGATAGTTATTTGTACCAAATTATGGATCAAGTATATGAAATTGTTATTGAGCACTGTTATACGAAAATTATTTTGGAATGATTACAGTGATGTAATGAGAAAAGCAAAATTATTTATGAATTATTAATGTATATGAATATGTTTTGAAATTCTCTTAAGTGACTATGCAATGTGGACCCATTCCGCAGGGATTATATGTGGACAGTACGTACTGAATGTGGACCTAACTACAGGGGTTAAATGTAGTAAATGTGGACTTAGCTACAGGGGGTCAAATGTAGTAAATGTAGACCTAGCTACAGGGATTAAATGTAGTAAATATGGACTTAGTCACAGGGGTTAAGTGTAGCCATAGTCGCCAAAAACTATTGAGAAGTGATTTGAAAGTATTACTGATTATCAAATGAGAATGAAACAACAGATTTTGAAAACCTACTTCGTACTTTTGTTAAAGTGACTTTTCAAACATTCTTATTTGATTATCCTGAAAATTATTATATTCTGAAATTGATTTTATTTTGAAATGTGTTATTTAACCTTTTCAAAAGATATATACTTGATCCAGCTAGTTGAGATTATTGGCTACTTACTGGACTTCTAGCTCACTTTTTTAACTTTTCCTCCCAGGTTTAAAAGATAGTCAGTTAAGAGGTATGACTAAGGGAGAACTTATTTAGTAGTAATTGAAGTGCATAGTTCAAAGAGAGGAATTTCTTCCTCTTGATTGAGAAAATGTAAAGTCTCGGAAGATTGATCATCTTGAATTTGTTAGATTATAGTTTCTATTGTATAATGTTTATTTTGAATATTTGGAGATTTTACAAGAGTTGTTGGATTTTATATTATATATTAGTATTTATTGGAGACTAAGTATATTGGTTTGTAGAAAGATGTCTTGCATGCCTATGGGGCTTTGCCTTATGGGTATGCGACACACGTCCTCGAGTGTGGGGCGTGACATATACCACTACAAAAAACCTATGTACCACGACAAAATTCATGCACCATTACCAATTACGAAAAATAACTCAAAAATCATGTACCACAACCGAAAATACTATATCTCACCTCAAAAATCATATTTATCATAAAATAATATTTAAATTAAACAAGAAAATACCTAACATGTTCATAAACAAAAATCAGAGAAAAGAAACACTATATAGCAACACAAAAATCAAATATATGCGACAAAGAGTTTATGAACCGAACTAAAATAGTGAACATCTTCAGCAATAAAAATCAATAAACAGTACCACCATGTACCACCATAAAACAAATATGTACCACAGTAAAAAATTCATGAACCAGTACTAATTACGAAAAAATAATTCAAAAACACATAGAATAACATAAATAAATATTAATTAATAATCAAAATAAGATTATACAAGAAATTAACAATAGTTGTAGAAAAAATTAGCAATAAAATCAAAAAATAAGACACAATATAATAAAACAAAATCAAAACTCATATCAATAACGTAATATATACTTCCAAAGATGAAAGAACAAATTGGTCAAAAATGTTATCAGAGAAGAACCTCAAAACACCGGAAAAAGAGAAAAATTCTGTCGAAAAATGGATCAAAATGAGAGAGAGAGAGACCGAGAGAAATACAGAGAGTATGGAGGGGGGAGAGAGAGATAGAGAGCACAGAGAGAGAGAAACAGAGAGAGAGAGAACTGGAAGAGAAAAGAGAACGAGACAGAGAAAATTAAAATCAAAATCAAAATCAAGACTCATATCAAGTTACACAATATATATACCTTCACAGACAAGAGAACAAATTCGTTAAAAATACCTAAGAAGAACTTCAAAATGCCAAAAAAAGAGAAAAATTTTGTCGGAAAATGGATCAAAATGTGAGAGAAAGAGAGAGAGAGAGAAATTTTCTCGAAAAATGGGTCAAAATGAGAGAGAGAGAGAAATAGAGCAGTGCGCGATCAAAACAAATTGAGGGGAAGAAAATTAGACTATTAAAAAAGTGCAAAAATGGAAAAGCATAAAAGACCCTAACTTGTGATTTAAAGAAAGTGGACATTTTGCTATAAAAGTATTTTTAAAGAAAGGGTCATCTACGTAACAAAATTTTAAAAAGTGGACATCTAACTAAATGTCTCAAATAAAAAAACTATATAAAAGGAAGCTGATGAAGATCAAAACTCATAGCATCTCCAATAAGAGTGCTATAACGCATACAAGTATTTGATTTAGCATTGTCCGAAAATTATCTTCAAATATCATATTTTTCATAATTTTTAGCACATGAAATATATTGTACTAACTATAATACAAAGAATAATATATGTATTAGTATCTATGCCTTTTAGAACTAATAAGCAGCCAAGTAAGACTCCACGAAGTAGCTCATTATAGTACCACATGGTAAAGAAAGAAATTAACTCAGTATCTTATGTTCTATATTTGCTAGTAAATTGAAGGGAATAATAATATAATATAATATTATCAATTTAAATGAAGTAATAATATTATTTTTAGAAAAACACACAAAAAAGTAATTTTGGCCCAAGTTAGTCTTATCCATATCATTTTTTGCCAGTTTTATGGTTTCAGAATATCAAAAAGAGAAAATAGGCCCACAAAAAAAAGCATTTGGTAGCCCATTTTCTGAAAAAAATAGTAAAAAGAACCACAGAGTAATCTTTTACCCCCTCAATTTTGAAAATTTTGATTACAAACCCTAACTTTTATATATGTGATATTAATTTGTCTAAATTTTTGTGAATATTGTGTCATTTTACCCTGATTAGCAATTAATGTTAAAGATAATGCTCTTTCATCTATTAAATATTATAACCCATTAAATAAAATGGAAGAAATGGGATAAGAATTCTCTCTTTTCAAATTTATATAGAAATTATATTAAAAAAAAGTTTTGTTGTTTAAATTAAGAATGATGAAGAATGTTTAAATAACCCACTTACATAAAACTGTATTTAGTCAAAATGAGTACTATTTTGAATGAAAAGAATCAGAAGTTACTTTCCACGCCCATACTCACAAACATTCACAGGGGCAAATTGGCACTATATTTTTAGAAGTTGGGGCCAGACAACATTGTATTTGTAAGAATAGAGTAAATTGACACTACATTTTGTAAACATGTGGGCTAAATTTCAAATGCAAGAAGACATGACTACTCTTAACAAGAGTGAAGGGATTGTCAATAAAAATGCAACTAAACTAATTCTCTAAAAAAAAAAATGCAACTAAACAAATATAAAACTGAAAAGGGTCTTATAGAAAAATGACTGAATTTTGGGCTCATTTTAAGTTTATATTTATTTTTCAAATATTGTAGCAAAATGACAAATACATTAGTGTATATAACAAGTGTAAAATATGATATATCTAATATAAAAATATATTTATATACTTAGTATAAACTAAAAATTGGTATATAAGTATATGTAACAAGTACAAAAATACATATACTCAGCGATTTATCTATAAAAAATGAGGAAAAAAAAGATATTTATTAAAACTAAGTGTAAAATAGTGAAATATTCTAATTTATCAACTAGGGGATAATAGTAGTAGATTAAAAAGGCTAGCGTTAATTGTAAAGCAAAATAAAGTGAAATACCATATGCGTTTATCTAATTAAGACCGTTGTTCCGTTTATCTTAAATTTTATTTGGCATATTGTTTGTTTCGGATAGTTTTTTTTTTTTTTTTTGCTGTAATATTTTATGACACCTTAATCTAAATGGAAAAAAAAGCGATAGCCTCATTTTTTTGCAATTTTTTTTACGGCATATTTTAAAATGTCATAAAAGTATTAACGGCACTATTATAAATGTCGCAAGTTTTTTTGCGGTAGTTATACAATTGATGCTTTTATTTGCCGCAAATTTTTAGCGACATTTTTTAATATGCTAAAAAATTCTACAAAATAATTACGACATTGGCTATTGAGCTAAACATGGACTCTGGTGCAAGGTCTCCCTTACGACCGTATAAAACCTTATGAATGATTCTCTCTCTTATTTCTCTGTAAATTTTTTATTTCTTCCAAAATCTCTCTCTCTCTCTCTCTCTCTCTCAACAGTTCTTGGTCCTTCTCTCTCTGCTCTAAAGGTAATAATGCAATGGTGAACAATCTCTCTCCACTTCATTTCTATAATTTATATATATTTCAATTTATGAAAAAAATAATCGTTCTTTATTAATTTCTTTGATTGATCGAGAACTCTGATACATCTATATGTATGTATATATGTAAATGTTCACATTGGATCTGCGTTTTGATATTGCTGAGGTTTTTAAGTGCAAAAGGTTATTGCTTTGATTTGATTTGTGTATTTGTTTATACTTCTGTAACTCTTAAATGCACAATGATTAAATTTTGTGCAAGCTGAAGTCTTTGAGTTTGCTTTGTTCTGTTTTGGGGTGTCGTTTTTGTGATTCGGATTGATTTGGGGTGTCGTATTTGCAACCTTGGATGCTTGAGACACGGAACGTGATGTCGTTTTTGTGATTCGGATTGAATCGTATTTTAGTTCGGTGATTTCATGACTGCTTTCTGATTTGTAAATCAATTGATAATTTTTATGGTTAGATTAACTTTTTTTTTTTTTTTTTTGTGATTCCAGATGTGCTGATTTTCTCTAAAGTTATAGTATTGGGTTACAAATTATAGTTCTTGTGCTGTGTTTTATGGTTATGATACTCTTGTTGAAGGAGTTGTTTTCGGCAAATATTAATTTTTTTTTTGAAAGGATATAAAATAATTTGAGGCAATGATATGTTCATGGTCTGATATGTTTACAATTTCTTGTTTATGGACTGTTCATATTGGCACTACTGGGTAGGTATCAGGCTCTTCAACGTTTAATGTTTGCTCCATACATTCCTCTCTGTTATGGATTGGAGTTTCGTGCGTAAAGCTTGGGATAAGTGGGCTTCTCTCAATGTTGGTTTTGGGTCTTCAGGTAAAGGAAAAAAAAATAGAGCTCAACAAATTTATTCGAATTCAAATTGCGTTTTACAAATATTTGCATAGTAAAAATTTTGTTAAATTTGTAGGGGAGCCACATCCACTCCCACTAAAAGCTGCTCTTCTTATTAACTATGACCCAACAGGACCCTCGCGCTTGCTATCTACCATGTAAGATGACTTTTCTACTTTCTATTTGTGACAAACAATATAAAATACACTCTGAATATGCTTTTGGTAATGCTTAATTTGTGTTTCGTCCAGCGCAGAACAAGAAGGAATTAAAGCAAATCCCATTGAATTGACCCACTTTATGGATTTCATTAAACGCGACAAACTCCAGACCGAGAGCTTCATTATTGGCCCAAATCAGTGTTAGTTTTCCTTTTCTTTCCTGATGTAATATTTACCCTATTGGCTTCCCTATCACCAATTTTTCTTGAATGCCTTTGTTTCTGTTTGGAGCTTAGAACCTACAAATTTGTGTGTTGTGTTGCTGTCTTAGTTGCAATGAAATCTAATATTTTGTGACTGCTGCACTGAATCTAATATTTTGTAACTGCTTTATGTACTACATGGTGCAAGCAAGAGAGTCAGTCTAGGTGATTCGATTTATTTGAGATTAGAAGATCCATGACAACCATTCGGTAAGAGTCTAGTGAAGTGGAAACTGCCTCATCCTTCATGCATAGTTAATTAACAAAATTGAAGCATTAAGGGTCTTTGCTGATTTCTAGCACTTCTTACAAACTAAGCACTCCATGAGAGATATCCACACTCTGGGCTAAGAGAATAGTGTAGGACTGAAAGATTTTAGTTTGAGAGCAACCATAGTGTATCTTTATGAATTTATAAAGATGGAAGACCCTACAACTATTGGAGTTTACAATCTCTATTGAGATTGATTACTTTGTCAATAGAAGAAGATTGCAAAACATGTTTAGTCAGCAACCTTTAGGTTGCAAGCGAACGAAGTTCTTTAGGTTGCAACAAAACTAAGTCAAGGCAAATTACCATTTCTCACAACACATTTAGCATTTCGGGGTATAAGTGCACTTAACATCATGTCCTGGTGAAGTTGATGTTGTTGCCAGGTCCATCCCGTCTTGGTTATCCCTTGCTTTCCTATATCTGTATAAGGTTTTGTGTGGTAAAGTTTTAACATGCCAAATTTTAATGCCAGATGTTGTCACATCAATTCATGAGAACTGGTTCTGTGCAAGGTGCATGAACACCTCAAAGCCTGCTGGTGAAGGTGCTATTGTTATGCAAACGGCAGCTTTTATCTTGGTTGCTCTGTGAGTGCTTAGATCTTTCTCTTATGCCTTCATATCTGCTTCAACTTATCTACTATTACCATGTCAAATGAGTACATACTGTGTAGCATAGGGAAGTAAGTATTTTACAATATTTTTGGAGTTCTTTCTTGACGATTTTCATTTGTTTGTGACAGGTATGATGGTTCTATGGGCTCTGCATCTCGTGCTATGGTGGCTGTTGATCAGTTTGTCTGGCAATTAGGTCGTAGAAATCTGTAGTTGCTTTTTAACTCGTTGATAGCATAGTTGACTAGATTCAGTAGGTCTTAAAATGGAGCTAGGTTATGATTGAAGGACTAAAAGTTTATTGCTGGAAACAAATTGGATTTGAACATGCATCAGTGTGTTTTCGAAGGTACAACATGATGTAGATGTTGTGGGATGGTTTTACTCAATTAGTCTTAGTGGGCTGGTGTTCATACCTGGTCTCGAAGGTTGAATGAAGTGGCAAATTACCATATTAATATGTAATAAACTAGTACTATTAGCAACTCTGACTGTGGACCAAATGAATTCCAGTTCCAGTTCCAGATTCGAGTCACGAACCAATCATGCTAGACGTGTTCCAGTTCAACTCGCTGCTGATTTGCCACGTGAGCTCCTGTGAAGAACTCTCTACTCACCATGTTTGCACTTTGCAGATGGAGCAGCAGTGGGAAACCCAAATAAACAAACTCATTGAGTCTTTATATTAAATGATTTATTGAATAATTCATAATGTTTGGGTTAGATAACTAAAGTAAGTCCGTAAATCCTTAAACCGTAACAGAGTGAATAAAAATGATGTCATGTAGGCATTGTAAGAGCATGGCTCAGAGATGGTGATAGCATTAGTAGCACTCGAGAAAGAAAGTATCCCCACCCGATTTCCTTATGTGGTATCTGACATGCAGAATATGTTTACAAGAATGAAACTCTAAAGAACCCTTGATTTTTTCTTTTATCAAAAGAAAGAAGCTGGAATGAATTGATTGGCTACAAACGAGTTTTGAGTAACGATTGAGTTGCGTATGATAACAATAAACTTGGAAACTACTTTATTATAACATGTTATTCCTTTAGCTCAAATGAAAGCTCAAGCTTGAGAAATATTTAGGATTGTGCAGGCCTATTAGGTAATTGAGCTTGAGAAGCCAGCAGAAGAGTAAGATATAATGGGTTTTTAACATTTTTATCCATAAAAACCAAAAAGAATTACAAAAATAGGGTGGTCAGTTTTTTTTCAAATTCCTGTACCTCTAAGCCTGGAAGTTGGTGAGGACAGTTTGTGTTGGCATTATGACTCCAAAGGGGTGTATAGTGTGAAATCAGGATATAAAGCAGTCATAGCCAATATGGGTAATCCGGTGGTTTACAGCCTAATCCATACGTAAAAATGGTGGAATACTCTTTGGGGACTCTGCATTCCTAGCAAGATCAAATTATTTATATGACGATGCTTCCGAATCCTACCTTGTTTTTCGAACATTGCTAAACGTGGTGTAGCCTGCTCTTTGATCTGCAAATGTTGTCAAGAAGAAACTGAATACGCCGAACACGCCTTATTTCATTGTGTTCGGGCCGAAACCTGCTGGCAGCTTAGTCCATGGTGGAGGCATCTTCAGTCTCTGCGAACTGCTGCAACAAGAGATAAACTGCTCTCCCTCTCTGTAAATCTAGAGAAAGGTGAGCTAGAGAATTTTTGTGTGGTTCTCTGGTCAAGAAAGAAAGAAATAACTTTGTCCATGCCAACCTATGCAAAACCCCAGAGATAATATTGTCAGATGCTTCAATTCTTCTCCTTGAATTCCAGAAAGCTAAAGGTCGCATTGAAGATGTTACTATCTCAAAAACAAATGGGCACCCAAACTAGTGCAGGCCAAATGATGGAACTCTAAAGCTTAACGTTGATGCGGCTTTATTTAATGAGCATGGCTTTATGGGAGCTAGGATTATCATTCGAAACCATAGAGGAGGGGTGATTGCTACACAATTTGCTAAGATAGTAGGTAAGTTCAGCCCTCTAACAGCGGAGCTATGTGCCATTCGTGCAGGTTTGGTTTTTTCCCTCTGAGATTGGTGTTTGTATTAAGAATGTCGAGAATGATTTGATTAACGTGGTGACGATAGTGAATTCTCCTAGCAGTTTATCATCGAATGATCTGTTAGCCAGTAATATTAGATCTCTATTGAGATTAGGCAGGAGTGGTACTTATAATTTTATTCCTAGATCGGGGAATAAGGTTGCCCATGCGCTCGTTAAGTATGTCTCTAGTATTTCTACCACTATATTTTGGCAGGAAGAAGTTCCTAGATGTATTGCTTCCCTTGTAGCAAAAGACTTATCTATTTATGAAATTTCCGTCTTTGTTTAAAAAAAAAAAAAAAAACAATAATCCTTCCTTGGATAGATATTTGTTTCCTTAAAGATGGAAAAGATTTCACCCCTTGTTAAGACATATTATTGTTTAGGAGGACGGAAGGAAGTTAATCATATTTTTGTTGATCGGTTGTTTAATAGCTTTTTGTCATTCAAATATAATGGTTTCTATTTATATGGATTGGATTAGAAAAACTATTTTACTTTATTTTATTTTTTTGTATTTTTATGATGATGTTAGAACATTTTGAATAAATTGACATAATTATTCGCAACATTCTCAATAAAGTATATTTGACAACTATATAATTATAATTGTAATAGTAGTTATGCATGATAATTAATTAGGCTATAATAGGAGAGACATTATATGACTAACACGCTACAGGCCTATGAATTCACACTCTTTGGACACTTTAGCATGTCGATTGGGTCAAAGATATTGACTACCGACATATAACAAATGACCCATTAAGCCAATTGATACTCATTGGTTAGTTATGACCTACTGGGACATGTGTGTGAGTTAGTGTGTGGAACACTTGAGTAAGAGCACAAGAGTGGTGAATTCCATAGAACTCAAGCTCTCTCTTCATTTGTTGTTGTTCTTGTAGATCTTTTGGTGTTAATGGCTATGACAATCAACAACACTTTGCTCATTCCCAGTGAAAAAAAAAAAAAAAAAACACCACTTTGCTCATTTACCAGGCCAAAGATCAATTAACAACCCACTTTATGAAACTCAAGGCATATTGTAAACAAGGTTAGAATATTAAGTCCAGGGCTTGGTATTGCATTGTTCTTTTACTGATGAGCTAGTGCACTAACAATTGACTCTGTTGTGTCTTATCAAGCCAAATCCTTTTTGAGATAAATAAATAAAATCATATACATAGAATAGGATAATGGCTATTCAAATTTTTAAGGAATGAGTTCTTTTAGAGCTTTCATAGAATGGAGAAAATTAAATGAAATGTTGATTGGTATTGTAGAGCTTAGTTTGCTGTTAAACAACTTAACTAATAATTTATATTGAACTTTCGACCTAATACCTAATCCCTACCCTATACCACCCACTGAACTAGTCTTCAGTGAGCTTTGATGTAGGTTTTTATAATAAAAGGTTAACAGTCATAACTTATTTTTTTGGATATTATCCCTTTTTCTATTTTTTATTGAGTATTTATAAGAAATAGCTTTTTTTTTCAAATCAATTCAAAAAATAGCCATTTTTACACCTATTGGATAAATGGCTATTTTTATAATTATATTTTGATAAATGACCATTTATTAGTTGATCAATTTTTTTTATAAAGTAAATCAATTTTAAAAAAAATAAATAATTCAAAATTTTAAAAAATAAATCAATTTGATATAGTAAAATATAAAAACACTCATTTTGTAAATAAGTTCCAAAATTCGGTCATTTTTTAGCAATGTCTAAATACAGCCATTTTGCAAACTATGATCCAAAATTCGGCTATTTAGCAAAAAAAAAATCCTTTTTTATTTTTAGAAAAGGGATATTATCATTTTTATACATTGTATTTTAACACTTAGTTTAAATTATAATTTGTATTTTGGTTATTATCAATGTTGAACCTTAAATTTTAAATCTATTATAAATTTATACCCTGACACCAATTTAAAGTAGTTAATTTGCCAAGATGCTATTTAAAAAATCAAAAATAAACTGTATAAAAACCGATCTGATAATAAGTTCATTAAATCATCTTAGTAAATTAACTGCTCTAAATTGGTGTCAGGGTATAAATTTATAACAGATTTTAAATTTAAGAGTCAATGTTGATAATAATCAAAACATAAGGTATAAATTGAACAAAGTGTCAAAATACAAGGTATAGAAGTGATATTATCCCTTAAGAAAAAGATAACCATGCAATAAGAGCAACAATGAAAGAATTAAAATCATACGCCTATAAAACATAAACACAGATAAATAAAAACCTAGATATATGTTATATCTTAAACGATCTCTCCTTTATCAAAGTTTAAGAGCCAAAAATCCAGAGGTCTTTTTCTTGGTATGTACTGTACCCAAAGTTGTTTGTTTTAGTAAATAGTATTTATGTTTTCTTAATTAATTGCTCAATTTAATTTATAGTCAAAATCATAACCTTTTTTTTTACCGTTATGTGCAAATAAGCAACTGTTTTGCTTCAAATTCAATTTAAGCGAAGGGAAGGGATAGAATAAGGTATTCAAATCTGCCACTTATTCTGTGTGACACTGACAGGTACAAAATCTTCCTTTTCTCCTATCTTATTTTTGACTGACATCCAACTATGTGTTTGCACTGGCTAACCTTGAACTTTTACATCCGTATTATAATCATATTAATAATAATAGTACTCTGGTATTAGAAACAATAACTGTTCCCTGGATAGAGACGTTGGAATGGAGCAAGAAACGTGATCATGAGACCCTTAGCCATATGTTGTTTCATTTATGCTCACATTCACCTAAAACTCTCTTATTTATGGGGTCAGCAACCTCCATTTTCTACTGATTACAACGCTGTGCCGAAAATCTTACCACTTTGAAGATTCCTTAGAGCATCATAACAAATAAGATGGTGCATGCTCCAAGAAGCTAGAAAGTGATAAAGCAAATAAATATAATGATGATATTGTAATCTAGGCTTTGTCATTTTACTGAATATTCTCATTCCTTTATTTCGTTGTATTCAGCTTACACATGTACAACCTACCTTTTGCTAAAGTTTTCATGGTACTAGAGCCACTTTAATCCAAAATTCTAGCTCTAGCAACAATCAATCACCCCAAATTTTCTCAACAATTGTCTCTCAGGCAAATACTCAACCAGTTAACCCCCAAACCACTTCACTTGTTGCTCAGGTTATTCAATCCCTTTTACCCACCTTGAATCATTCTCTCACTGTGAAACTCGGCCAAGATAACTTCTTGGTTTGGAAAAATCAGATGCTGAGTGTCATTATAGCTCATGGACTTGAAGGTTTCATTGATGGCTCATCTCCATGTCCACTTCAGTTTTTGGATCTCCAACGTCGACATATAAACCCAAAGTATTCTACTTGGCTTCGTGTCAATCGTTTGGTTATGAGTTGGTTGTATTCCTCTCTGACACAGAGCATCATGACACAAATTGTTACTTATAATATTGCTTCGGACATGAGAGCTTTAGAGAATACCTACACTGCCATTTCTATCTCTCGTTTGATGGAATTAAAGGGTCAATTACAGAGCTTAAAGAAAGGAGGACTATCAACCAATGATTATGTATTCAAGTTAAAGAGTTTTACTGATAAACTTGCAGCTATTGGTGAACCGGTCCCTTATAAAGATTAGTTGATTTATTTCTTCAATGGTTTAGGGCCACAATATAATGCTTTTGTGTCTACTACTAGTGCTCAGACTGATTCTCCATCCATTGAGGAATTACACAACTTGCTTCTCAGCTATGATGCTCATTTAGAGAACCAGAACGTAGAAGAACAACTCAGTTTTGCTCAGGCCAACCTAGCTACTTTCCAAAAGAAAACCTAGAGGCCACATTTCTCACCAAATTCATCCTATCGTCCCCATTTTCCACCCTCTTATCCAAACTACTCTCACCCAAAATCTCAAATATCAAACTCCCTATTTTCCTCAAAATAGCATTCTGGGTAAACCAAAACTTCCACTCAGACCTTCTCAACCACAGCTGCATTCCACATTTAATAAACCTCAATGTCAGATTTGCAGCAATTTGGACATGTTGCTCTTAATTGTTAGAGCATACTTGATGTCAATCATTTTCAACCTCAAAAACCAAGACCTCAAGCCCACTTTGCCATGTTCACTAATCCTACTCCTTATACGACCTCCCTACATACTATAGTAGATTTCTCTTGGTTCATAGATTCTGGTGCTAGTTATCATATCACCCCTGAATTATCTTCTCTCACAGATACTGCACCTTATCAAGGGTTCGAATAAGTGCTGGTTGGTAATGGTAAATGCATCGATATTACTCATGTGGGTAAAGTGTCACTCCCTTCTTCTTCTAAGCCTATTCTACTCATCATATTTTACACACTTTTGGTATCACTAAAAGGCCCATTAGTGTTACCAAATTATGCTCAGACTTTAAGCTTATGTTGAATTGTATCCTTCTTTCTTTCTTATTAAGGATCAGGCCACGCACCAGGTGCTCCTTCAAGGCCAACTTGAACATGGCTTATACAAGCTCACCACTCCTATTCACATTCTCCTTCTCGTTGTTTCAATTATGCTTCTGCTCAAGCATTTTTAGTTTCCTACAAAGATGTCAACCTATGGTATGGACGTTTAGGCCATCCTGTATCTCAGATTATTTCTTTAATTTTCTAGAAATGTAATCTAGGCAATCTTAGAAAATTATCCTTTGAGTTTTGTTCATCTTGTCAATATGGCAAAAGTCACAGACTCTCTTTTGTATTGAATTCTTCTAAATCAATAAAACTATTTGAACCTTTTCACTCTGATATTTGGGGACCTTCTCCTATTCAATCTTTATCTGGTGTTAAATATTTTATTTTGTTCATTGACGATTGCACAAGATTTTCCTGGCTTTACTTACTAAATACTAGAGATGAAGCATTTTCTACCTTTGTTAAGTTCAAAACCATGGTTGAAACTCAGTTTGATGTCAAAATTAAAAGACTCCAAACAAATTGGGGGGGGGGGGGGGAGAGTATCAACCCATTTCACATTTTCTAGATTCTCATAGTGTGTTATGTACACGGTAGTGTGTTATGTATACGGTCTTGCCCTTATACACCAGAACAAAATGGGAGAGTAGAGAGAAGAATTGCCGTGTTGTAGAAGTAGGTCTTACCTTACTTACTTATTGTCATACCTTGTTACACCTTTGGCCATATACCTTTCAAACAACCATTTTCTTGATTAATCGACTGCCTACTGCAGTGTTGAAACATAAATCACCATATGAAAGCCTTTACCACAAAATTATCTTCATCGTAAATACCTACCACCACCATTTCCTTTCCTAATCAATCTCTTGACCCCTGTGACACTGAACTAATAATATGTGATTCGATGCCACTTATTGTTGCCATTTCAGGACATTCTCTTCATAGGTCTCCAGATCCTAGCAATGTGTATCCTATGATCACCCGTTCCAAGGCCGGGATTGCCAAACAAAAAGTTATATGCCACACAATGTCCCGTGAGCCCCATCAAGAGTATACAGAACCTGCCACTTTTAAACAAGTTACTCTTATCCCTCATTGGCAGCAAGCTATGCATATTGAATTCGAGGCCTTACAAAAGAACTCGACTTGGACATTGGTCCTAAAAATAGTGAATCACAATATTATTAGTTGCAAATAGATCTATAAGGTCAAGCTTAAACCAAATGGATCTATTGAGAGGTACAAAGCTCGTCTTGTAGCAAAAGGGTATAATCAAATACAAGGCTTGGATTACTTTGAAACATTTAGTCTGGTTGTCAAGCTTACGACAATCTGAATCGTCCTATCTTTGGCCCTCTCCTTTGGTTGGTCTTTATGGCAACTAGATGTTCATAATGCCTTCTTAAATGGTAATTTACAAGAAGAGGTCTATATGGCTCAACTACAGGGCTTTATCGATCCAAATCATCCTGAATATGTCTACAAGCTCACAAAAGCTCTATAAGGCCTTAAACAATCCCTGAGGGCCTGATTCACCAAACTCAGCACATTTCTTCTTAATCAGGGCTTCAAAGCATCTAGAGCAGATACATCCATATTCATCTTCTCTTCTGGCTCAGTTATACTTATTATATTAGTATATGTCGATGATATCCTAGTCACGGGAAATGTCAAAGAACGATTCAACAATTTATATCTTCCTTAAATTCTCATTTTGCACTCAAGGATTTAGGACCTATTTCCTATTTCTGGGGTATAGAAGTTTCTACTATAGGCTTTTTTCAACATCTTAGCTAGACAAAGTACATGATTGACCTCCTTGAACAGGCGGAGATGTATGATTGTAAGCATTATTCTAAGATGTATGATTGTAAGCATTGTTCTATACCTATGGCCACTAGACACTCCTTATCCTTGTATGATGGTGACCCACTTATAGATCCAACTCAACAATATTGCACATTGACTAGGCCAGATCTTAGCTATCCTGTTAACAAAATATGTCAATTTATGCATGCTTCCACTATCGTTCATTTGTAAGCATTCAAAAGGATACTTCGGTATCTCAAAGCAACATTACATTATGGTCTGTCTCTTCAATTCTCTCTTGACTTTACCTTGAGTTGTTTCACTGATGCAAATTGGGTTAGTTGCCCCAATGACAGATGTAGTACAAGTGGCTACTGCACTTTTCTTGGTCCAAACTTAATCTCATGATCTTCTTCTAAGCAGAATGTTGTGTCAAGGCCCAGCACTGAATCTGAGTATCGAGGTTTGGCTGATTCTGCGACAGATATTACTTGGATTGAATCAGTTTTGACTGAGTTACTTATCCCATAAACCCAAGCTCCTGTGATCCTCTGTGATAATATAAGCACCACTTATCTTGCTAAAAATCCTGTGATGCATGCTCGAACTAAACATGTAGAGATCGATTATCATTTTTTTCGCGAACGGGTTGTTCAAGGTACCCTCATTGTGCAATTCACACCATCAAAAGACCAGCTTGCCGATTTGATGACCAAGCCACTCTTATCTGCCAAATTTGCAAGTTTGCGAACCAAACTCACTGTCCTTTCTAGGCCACTGTGTTTGTGGAGGGAATGATAAAGCAAATAAATATAATGATGTAGTCTAGGCTTTGATAAATATTCTCATTCCTTTATTCCATTGTATTCAGCTTACATGTGTACAATCTACCCTAGAAGAATGATATAAATGCATTCTTTTTTCTTTTGCACAGCAATAACCTGAGCAGCCACCAACTATATGTATACTCTTCCTTTGTTTGCTCTCTTCTTTATTCTATAGTTTTGCTAAAACTTTTAGAAAGCTCTCTAACTTGCACTTTCTAGACCTGAGCTACTATCATCGCATTAGAGTCTATGTGATCGAGGCAATTGGCAGGCATTGTAGGCTTCTAACAAGGTTTCATAGATTTGTGAAGTCGGATATGATTAGTAACTATTATGATGATGAGGCCTATGCAATAACAGCCACAATGCATGAGCTCAAGTCACTCAAGCTCCGCCGTTTTAAGTTCAGCAGCCAAGTGAGTGTGTTAAAAATCTTATCTAATTGTACTGAGCTGAACTACTTTGACTTGAGGCTACGTCGGGTATTTGTGATTCGATGAGCTTAATTCTTAGTGATATCTTTTTTTATAAAATATGTATGCTCGTAAGGGTTAACTTTTGAAAAGGAAACACTCTCTTGTGAAAAAGATGAAAAAAATATTAAATAAAGTTTTCTCTAGCTGCTATGATCTCAAAATGGAACATGAAGCAGCTTCCTTCTTTTTTGATTCCGAGCCTAATGCAGCTTTTAACACGTTTTTTGATCTCACAGTCATAACCATACGTTTTTTCATTAGTTTTGACTTTTTTACTTGGTTTACTGGAACAGTGGTTTTTACTTACCTTCAAACTAATACTAATATAATATATATTATATATATAATATATATACATATTATATTATATTATATTATATATATATATATATATATATTACTTTGTTCACTGGAACTGTGATTTTTGCTTATCTTCAAACTAATACTAATATATATATAGGGCACTCGGGTATTTGTGATTCGATGGACTTAATTCTTAGTGATATCTTTTTTTTATAAAATATGTATGCTCATAAGGCATAACTTTTGAAAAGGGAATACTCTCTTGTGAAAAAGATGAAAAAAAATATTGAATAAAGTTTTCTCTAGCTGCTCTGATCTCAAAATGGAACATGAAGCAGCTTCCTCCTTTTTTGATTCTGAGCCTAAAGCAGCTTTTAACATATTTTTTGATCTCACAGTTATAACCATACGTTTTTTCATTAGTTTTGACTTTTTTACTTGGTTTACTGGAACAGTGGTTTTTGCTTACCTTCAAACTAATACTAATATAATATATATTATATATATAATATAATATAATATAATATATATAATATATAATATAATATGTGTATATATATATTATATATATATTACTTAGTTCACTGGAACTGTGGGTTTTGCTTATCTTCAAACTAATACTAATATATATATATAGGAACCAATTCAATAGATATTTTTTTTTTTTACCTATACATAGGTATTGTTTTAGCTAATTAAAATTTATCATGCATATTTTTTTGGGTTTATATCACCTGGGGTCCCTAACCTTTCCCCCAAGTATTAATTAGATCTCCAAACTTTTTTTTTTGTAGTTTTTAGATCATCAATCTTTCACATTCGTATCACTTTAGTCCTTTTTTAACTTTTCCGTCCAATTCGGCCGTTATCTAACGGTTTTTGTATCACTTAGGTCCTCAATCTTTACACAATGTATTACTTAGGTCCCTATTCTTAATTTTGTAGTTTTTGACTCCTTATACTTCTATTTTTGTAACACTTCAGTCATTTTGAGTTAAAATCTAACTCTAATCAAATTGGACTACATAAATTGATAAAAACTATTGAATTCAAAAGTAACACCAAAATAACTCAATTATATCCATTGAAATACAAAAAATACGCATATCAAAATCCATATTTTTTTGTATAAATTAAGGTCCATTTGAGAGATGAGAGACTTTCAGATTATTTTTAAATGATTGTGAGTTCATAAAATTGCAAAAAATAAATTTTACAACCATTGATAAGAAATCATCATTAAAAAAGTATATTTTTCCTTTTATTATATCCATGTATGTACTCAATCAGTATATATTCATAAATACTAATTTTTGTATTATTAACTATTATCATCATCAAAATCCATGATTTCCTATAAATTAATGTCAATTTGTTATTTAAGAAGTTTTTAAACTTCTTTTATTATTTATGAGTTTTAACTAACAAAAAAAAAAGATTGATGAGTTTATGGAATTGGAGAAAATTAACTTTACCACTATTAGTAAGATTTAACAATTAAATCGTACAATATTGTTGATAATAAGAATTAACTAAAAATAATAGTGTTTTTTAGATTAGCTTTTTCAAAAAACGTCTTATTGGTATTGAACATTCCGTTGGAAGTTTTCAGTTGGTATTTTTCATTAATTTATCTAGTACAATTTGATTAGAGTTAGATTTTAACTCAAAATTAACTCAAAAGGACCTAAGTATTACAAAAATAGAAGTCTAAGGAGTCAAAAACCTACAAAATTAAGAACAGGGACCTAAGTGATACTTTGTGTAAAGATTGAGGACCTAAGTGATACAAAAACTGTTAGATAACGGCTGAATTAGACGGAAAAGTTAAAAAAGGACTAAAGTGATATGAATATGAAATGTTGAGGATATGAAAACAACAAAAAAGGTTGAGGACCTAATTAATACTTGAGAGAAAGGTTGGGGACCCCAGGTGATATAAACCCTATTTTTGTATAGTAAAAAATAAGAGAGAGAAATAGCATTAATGATGCACGTCTTTTCATGCATATCATTATAGTCGTTGGATCACTGTTAGGTAATAATCCAATAGCTAAAAAAATACTTATTAGATTGGAAACTATATATATATGCCTACATATACATGCTCCATAAAATCGGTACGTAAAGATCAATTTCCTGAGGGAAAAAGAAATCAGTTCTCTATTAGTTTAGTTCTCTTCTTAAAAATATAATGTAGATGGAGGAGGCACAAAGGGAGTACTTTACTCCTCTGACTAGAGGTAGAATAAGGATTAGAAAGGAGTTCAGGAACTGCTTTAATTTTTCGATGGGAGGTGGAAAAAGGATTAGAGATGATCGAATGGAGAAAACTCCTATACTATTTCGGGGTGAGAGCTCGGGAATTTTTAGTCATGGGGGTCATCGTGTGCACTTTAGTAATTCATGCATAGATCAGATGTCGCAATCTGCAATTTTTCAGATAAATACCTTTCTGACTAGTCAGAGGGAGGATGGGGATGATCAACAATTAATCACAGAGCAGTCACATAATTTTTATTGAGAAAAATGCCAAACAATATTGCAAATATAGGAAAGTTATAAAAATAATCTTGACATGATCACAGTATATTAGATATGTAACACAGATCTATAAACTAACGATTTAAGTCAATTTTATACTTGATCTTTATTCACGATAATTAGAGTATATATATATACTACAGTAAACGCGTCATTTTCCCATAAACCCAAGCTATATATTATATTATACTATACTATATATTATATATATTATATTATATTAGTAATATAATATGTTACTAGCCGTTGGATCATCACCAGTGATCCAATGGTTATAATGATGTGCATGAAAAAACGTGCATCATTAATGATATTTCTTTATCTTTTACTTTTTACTATAAAAAATATGCATGATAAATTTTAATTGACTAAAACGATATCTATGTATAAGTAAAAGAAAAAAACCTACTGGATTGGTGCCTTATATATATTAGTATTAGTTTAAACATAAGCAAAAACCACAGTTCTAGTAAACCAAGTAATATATATATATAATATATTAGTAATATATATATATATATACATAATATATATAGTATTAGTTTGAAGGTAAGCAAAAATCACTATTCTAGTAAACCAAGTAAAAAAAATTAAAACCAATGAAAAAAACGTATAGTTATGATTGTAAGATCAAAAAATGTGTTAAAAGCTGCGCTAGGCTCAGAATCAAAAAAAGAGGAAGCTGCTTCATTTTCCATTTTGAGATCAGAGCAGCTAGAGAAAACTTTATTTAATATTTTTTTTTCATCTTTTTCACAAAAGAGTACGTTCCATTTTAAAAAGTTATGCCTTATAAGCATACATATTTTATAAAAAAGATGTCACCAAGAATTAAGCCCATCGAATCACGAATACCCGGGTAACATAGTCTTAGAGTAGGGATAACTAAAGTGCACACTATGACCCCCATGACTAAAAATTCCCGAGCTCTCACCCTGAAATAGTATAGGAGTTTTCTCCATTCGATCATCTCTAATCCTTTTTCCACCTCCCATCAGATAATTAAAGCAGTCCCCAAACGCCTCTCTAATCCTTGTTCTACCTTTAGTCGATGGAGTAAAGTACTCCCTTTGCGCCTCCTCTATACACATACTTTTATGTTTTTAAGAGGAGAACTAAACTGACAAAGAACTGATTTCTTTTTCCCTCAGGAAACTGATCTCTACGTACCGATCTTATGGAGCATGTATATGTAGGCATATATATAGGGCACCAATCCAGTAGGTATTTTTTTTAGTCGTTGGATGATCACCTAACGGTGATCCAATGACTATAATGATGTGCATAGAAAGACGTGCATCATTAATGCTATTTCTTTATCTCTCTCTTACTTTTTACTAAAAAAAATATGCATGATAAATTTTAAAACGATACCTATGTATAGGAAAAAAAATACCTACTGGATTGGTGCCCTATATATATTAGTATTAGTTTGAAGAAAAGCAAAAACTACAATTTCAGTAAACCAAGTAATGTATATATATATATATATATATATATATGAAGAAGGACTAAAAGTTTATTGCTGGAAACAAATTGGATTTGAAGATGCATGAAGTGTGTTTTCGAAGATACAACATGATATAGATGTTGTGGGATGGTTTTACTCAATTAGTCTTAGTGGGCTGGTGTTCATGCGTGGTCTCGAAGGTTGAATCAAGTGGCAAATTACCATATTAATAGGTAATAAACTAGTAATATTAGCAACTCTGACTGTGAACCGAATGAACTCCAGTTCCAGTTCCAGATTTGAGTCACGAACCAATCATTGCTAGACGTGTTCCAGTTCAACTTGCTGCTGATTTGTCACTTGAGCTCCTGTGAAGATCTCTCTACTCACCATGTTTGCTCTTTGCAGATGAAACCCAAATAAACAAACCCATTGAGTCTTGATATTAGATGATTTATTAAATAATTCGTAAGTTTTGGGTTTGATAACAAAAGTATGTCCGTAAATCCTTAAAACCGTAACATAGAGTGAATAAAAATGATGTCATATAGGCATTGTAAGAGCATGGCTCAGAGATGGTGATAGCATTAGTAGCACTCGAGAAAGAAAGTATCGCCACCCTATTTACTGATGTACTACATGTATGTGACAAGAATGAAACTCAAAAGATCTCGTGATTTTTTCTGTTATCAAGAGAAAGAAGCTGGAAGGAATTGATTGGCTACAAGCGAGTTTTGAGTAACAATTGAGTTACGTATAATAATAATAAACTTGAAATCTACTTTGTTGTAACATGTTACTCCTTTAGCTCAAATAAAAGCTCAAGCTTGAGAGATATTTAGGATTATGCAGGCCTAGTAGGTAATTGGGCTTGTGAAGCCCAAAGAAGAGAGATATAATATGGGGCTAGGAGGGGAGGGGAGGGGAGGGGAGGGGAGGGGAGAGGGAGTGAAGTCGGTGGAAGTGAAGTAAATTTGAACCACTCACACATGACAATAGTCAATATGAGACTACTATGACAGACAGGGCTGGGACTCTCGTGTTTTCGCACTCAACTTCTCATCTGACTATTTTTTCCCTGTTTTTTCATTTCTATTATTTGGTGTGTTTAGGGATAAAAAGGGCACCAGTCTATTATTCTATAAGGGAGGCAAAGATAATAGGTTAAAGATTATGGGGGTGAATAACTGAATATTACGATAAAGTAATGGCCTTTAACATGCAACATAATAATAATAAGCACTGCCATAGTTTTCTTTCCTTGAGTTATAAGTTCATGCTGTCATTTTCTTTGTGAATTTGAATACAAATTAGAGATACTACTAGCATAGTTATGTAACGGAGATGGACTACACAAGCTGATGGAACTGATAATATGCTTTGGTTATATTCAAACAAGTTTTGTTAAAGAGAGTTTACGTTATTCAGTTATAGTAAAAGAAAAAATGTATATAAAAACAACTCAACCAAACTTGTGTTTTGTTGTTTTATGTTCAAATGTAATACCAAACACAGTTGTCATATTTTTAAAACTCGAAATCAATTGGAAAATATAACTACTAGACATATTTTTAAAAATAATTTTTTCTTTCCAGTTTTCATATTCCCAACTTAGATACATCTTATTGAAATTAACTGTTTTCAAATCACAAATCAACGTGCCTTTAATATTGTGCATATTGGCTAAGGGTCAATAGTTTGGTGGACAAGAAGGAAATGACAACTACCCCACCAGCCAAGGTAGTTGCAGAAGGTACTTCCTCGTTCTGCCCAAACCACCTTCTCTTCTTTACATTCAAACATGGTCCTACAAAAGGAACACAAAGAGCCCTTAATCCTCTTTTTTCTTTTGGGTATTGGGACAAAGGGCCCTATCTGTTTTGACAGGGTTTCAAATATGTGGTAATTGAGTAGTACACTTACCATAGAATGTGGGATAAAGCTGCTCATAGAAATGGGCATAGGCCTATAGGCTGCACAAGAAATCTGGCCTAAGTACACACCCCAAAAGAGAGAGTTTTGAATGTCCCACATCACATATCTTTCAAAAATCTCTCTTTGCCCCAAAATTAGCTAATACATAGGTTCAGGGAGAGTAGACAATTATGGGTGTAACAAAATAATTTTGGAAAAGTTTTAGGTTGCATTAATCTTTGTTTAAATGACAAAACAGCCTTTTTTTTTACCATAAAGAGGTAGAGAGAGAAGACAAAAAGAAGGAGCATATCATACGGAGAAACTCATATGTTCTTAGAAAAGTCTTTTACAATGGCTAAGGTTCTTTTTTATAGAGCAATTTTTTACCTTTACATTGTGATACAAGCTCCTTGAAACATGGCTAATGATGTAATGATTCTGAATTGGCATTCTAAAATTGGAATAGTGGCTCTCCCCTTTTCTGGAATACGACTTTGGAGAGTACATGTGCGTGTAAAATTTATATAAATAAGGAGTACGGACAAGGTAACTTTTGGTGATATATACATATTTCAACAAGCCTTCCTTATCACTTGTCCCCACATTAAATAAAATCCTACTTTCCAGACTATTAAGTACTTTACTTCTGCAAGGAAGATCATAAAGAATAGCAAAATGTCCATAAAGTCGATGAATGTATGTAACAAGAGGGCATGTGAATCAAAATATTCCAACTCAGAAATTATAATTTATTATATGTAGATAATGAATATGTTACTGTCATGCAGTTTTTTTGTTTTTGCTGCATCACACTGCTACTGTCAACATTAATATGGTGTCACCTAGAGAGGACTAAAAAATTTTATTTTTATTTTTTATAGTGTGTGTAATCTTCTACACTTGCTAAGAGTCATTTCCATTATTCCATAATATATTAACTTGGGTTTTCCCTCAAAAAAATTGTGGCCTGAAAAATAATATATCATGCAAAAATAATATACATCTTGAAGACATCATAAATTTTACTCTCTCTCTCTCCAAGTTTTCGGTGGCCAAAAAGCATAGCTCTATTATCCTTTAGAATCCGAATACAATAAAGAGTCAAAAAGAAGAACAGTACTAAAAAGCAAAAGAAAACGCCAAAGCTATATATCCTAAAGTCTATATCAATCTATTTCTGACCAGGCAGATAAAAATATCTAACGAAAATGAAGAAAGCAATACTTGAAGTTTCTTTCAACCTATATATACAGATCATGTACGTAAACTTAATCTTATCTTTTATTTCTAGCTAATTGTTTAGAAGGATGTGGCTAAGAGCATTAATGAATAACAGTATTTGGTAAAAATAACATATTTTTAGATTGAAAAAAAAAATCACAAATTTTAAGTTGCTGCTCATGTATTTGATAATGACTCTTGACCATTAATAACCCTTCATGGCTTCTTTGGGATGATCATGAATTATCAAAGTTTGCTTTCAAGTGTGATTTGATTTAAAAAATAATGAAAGGGTTGGGAGTCACTATGGTGGATTGTGACATTTCATGATGTGGTGGAACCCATTAATTTGCTTATAAACAACGGTGAAATATACCCAACAAAGGGGGGAAAAAAAAGGACAATTTGATTGGAAAGTATTACATGATTTTGCTTCCTAGCTAATATATGCCCTTGAATGTATCACATACCATAGAGTATGAAAGATTGAAATCTATCAAAATTCTCAAAATACTTTATCACGGCAAAATATCCGAACAATTTAAACAGATTTAAACCATCAATAACAAATTATTATTTGTCCCATAGTACGAAGAACTAAAATTATAACATAATCAAACAATACCTCTAGTAATAAAAATATCTCTACAATAAAAATAATAAAACAATAGCCCTACACTCAGACAGCACATTAATCATTTTCTCTCTTCCAAGATTGAGTCATATGAATATATATATATATAATATAATTTTAATGTATGATGATTTGAATGAAACCATTTATGTGTGGATATAAATAACACTGTCACTGCTCTTTAATGGCGCCTACTCATATCCAATCATGTAATGAATAATGAAATGATTCTTCACGTGGTTGCTTGGCCTTAGACAATTAATACTGCATTTTTTTCATGCGATTAATTTTAAGTTTCCACTAGGGGTGTTCATGGCCGATTTGGACGGTCTAAATCGTCAATCTAGAAACTAATCCGAATGTACGGTTTAGCCGATTTATCAATCCGTGCGGTTTGAGTTTATCGATTTAAACCGGTCAAACCGCACTTACATTTTTGCGGCCGATTTAGACGGTTTCCGCGGTTTGAAAACTTACAAAATTTGAATTAATATAATATCAACTAAGCTCATATCATAATCATATTTCATCTAAAACATAAAGTCCAAATATAAAATGAAACCATAACATAGTTAAAAGCTATAACCAAAGCGAAAGTTATAGTAAACTTAAATTTTAGTTACAACTTACTGCTTAATCAAAATTGAATAGTAAACTTAAAGTCTTTAATCTTAAACATATCACAACAACAAGACTTAAAGTCTAAAATATCATAAGAGTCTTAAGTAACATAGTCCTAAATAAGCTAAGAGTAATCATTACTCAATTAGAATGAATAAGCTTAAATTTTTAACTATTAATATACATTTAAAAAAAAAATACATATACAAACTTATTGGCCAGTTCGGTTTGAATCCGACCGAATTTTTCTAAAACCGAAAACCAAACCGGCTAAATCGATTTTCATATTTTCTAATCCGTAACCGGCCATTTAAGAAAAAAAACCGCGCGAATTAGACGGTTTGGACTGGATTAAGCGATTTTCACGGTTTGACGGTTTTTTTGAACACTAGTTTCCACCATCATACGTTTTTCAAGTTCCCATTATATTCAATTCCTTATCTTTTTTTTCTTTTCCTGATAAAAAGAAATATTATTCTTCCCTATTTTTTTTTTTTTTTTGGTGGCAAGACTTCTTCTGGCCGAAAAGAAAAAAGGATAAAAAGTAGTAGAAAGAAAATATAGGAGCCACTGAAAATGTTTATTTTGCTCATTCAAAAAAAAAAAAAAAAGTTTATTTTGCTTAGTAATTAGTATTCGTTTATTAATTACATTGGGAATCAAATTTGCCATAAATTAGGTCATTGATGTCAAATCAGTGCATGAACTTCGGTGAAAACAAGTTTTCTGTACCGTGTTTGTACTACTAGGTATTTCTATTTGATTGGTTATATTCTACCTAAATTTTGATATGATAAAGCAAAAGAGTACAATAATATTGATTAAGACAACTAATTACTCAAATTAAAGGCCTTGAGAAATGAGAATCATCTCGTCGTTTTCTTTTTTCTTGTTTTTTTTTTTTTTTAATTTGAAATCTTTTCAAGTGTAGGAATGAACCAATTCTGCCGGAAGTCAAAGGTTTTTGTGGAAGATGGAATTTGAAGGAAAGGTGTGATTTTCGTGGGAAAATTGATTTTAAATTACTAATTTACCAATAAGAAGATTTTGATACAAAAGAAAAAGGTAACTGGGTTGTGATAACTAATTTCCAAGAAAAACTTGAAGAGGAAAAATAACCTACGCAAATTTAAATTGACATTAAGAATCATCTTATCCCCAGAGTGTTAAGGAATTAGTAACAAAAGCCTAATTATGCCAAAAGTCAAATCTACAAACATTAGAAGATGCAATTTGGAGCGTATTTATTTATTTATTTATTTTTTTAAGAAAGAAAGCAAAAAGGTTTGTTTTTTTTTTTTAAATCCAAAAAAAAAAGGTTTGGTTTTTACTAACCATTGTTTTATGAATGTTGATTTAAACCAAGAAGTAAAAGAATGGGAAATAATAATGTTATTTTATAAGAAAAATCTCATCTTTTAATTGAGTTTACAATAAACATTGCTTAATTATAAGCAATGAATCTCCAAGTCAATAATATATATATATATATAAGGAATGAAAAATAATATTCCAAGGGGAAAAAAAGAAGTAGGCAGCCCAAAATAGAATTAGATTTCTAGGATGGGAATATTGGGATCTGGTGACAATGATAAAAATGGGAACTTTCTTTTTCTAATTTATTATTAGCAGATAGCGATTTTATTTAATTATTTCACGCTAAAGCACACCGTAAGAACCGTACACTGGCAATACAGGGAGGAGTACCCTCACCTCTCCATCTCTGGACATTCAGAAACGGGAAAATGGTAAGTGGGCCCGCTTCCGATTCAGTGCCACGCTGGAAACTAAATCTGATCTATATTCTATCTATCTTAGACTTAGATACCAAACACGCAGCACTGACTCCGCACCGCCCTAAACCCAATTCTATTGTTTGTCCACAGTATATCACTGCCTCCAATCGCACCACCTTATGGCTTCGAACCCCAAAAAATAATAATAAGAAAAAGGAAAAAAAATTACATTTTCAACAAAAAAAAAAAAAACAGAAAATTATATTTTCAACTAATTTTTACATATTAAGAAAAAAAACCATTTTTTTAAAAGAAAAAGGAGAAAAATTTGTTGCATGAAATTATGATTCGAACCTTTGAATTTAAATTTTCTTTCAAAATTTTCCATGTGAACTCAACTAAAAATCTATCATTCATAATAATTAAAAACATGACAAAATACCCTAGAGACTTTTACTTAGAGTAATCTTTTACCCCTCAAATTTGAAATTTTGCCCACATATCCTAATTTTTACATATATGATATTAATTTGCCCTAATTTTTGTGAATATTATATCATTTCATCCTGATTAGCAATTGATGTCAAAGATAATACCCTTTCATCCATTAAATATTGTAACCCATTTAATAAGATGGAAGAAACGCAATTCTTTGTTTTCAAATTTATATAGAAATTATTGAAAAAAAAAAGTTTTGTTCTTAAAACTAAGAATGATGAGGAATTTTTAAATAACCCAATTACATAAAATTACATTTAATTCAAATGAGTATTATTTTTAATGAAAAAATCACAAGTTACTTTCATCGCCCATACTCACAGACATTTAGTGAGACAAATCGGCACTAGATTTATAAAAGTTGGGGCAAGATAACATTGTATTTGTAAGAATAGGATAAATTGACACTATATTTGCGCAAACATGTGGGCTAAATTTCAAATGCAAGGGGATAAATGACTACTCTCGACAAAAGTTTAGAGATTGTCAATAAAAATGCAACTAAATATAAAACTGAAAAAGTTCTTATAAAAAAAGAATGAATTTTGGGCCTATTTTAAGTTAATATTTATTTTTTAAATATTATAGCAAAATGACTAATACATTAGTGTATATACAAATATAAATCACGATATATCTATTGTAGAAACTTACTTATATACTCAACATATAAACTAAAAGTTAGTATATAAGTATATTTACTAAGTACAAAAATACATATATTCAATCATTTATCTATAAAAAAAGAGAAAAATAGATATTTAATAAAACTAAGGGTAAAATAATGATACACCCTAATTTCTTAATTAGGGGATAATAGTAATAAACTAAAAATACTAGGGTTACTTGTAGCACAAAATAAAGTGAAATACTATACATGTTTATCTAATCAAGACCGTTGTTTTGACGTGGGCCATCCCATCTTAAGACCCATAGTTTTGATCCTATGGATGCTTTGCGCTCATCATGATTATTTTGCTACCAAATTCTGAAAATGAGGAAAAGAAACGAAAGTGAGGGTTTATGTGGGGCCACCTGTAAATTAGAGGTAAGTAGAGGACCATTTAGCTAAACATGGACTTTGGTGCAAGGTCTCCCTCACTTCACGGTTCTACTATATAAACCCAACCTCGCTTATGTCCGTATAAAGCCTTATGAATATGATTCTCTCTCTTATTTCTCTGTAAATTTCTTTCTTTCTTCCAAAGTCTCTCTCTCTCTACAATTCTTGGTCCCTCTCTCTCTGCTCTAAAGGTAATAATGCAATGGTGAACAATCTTTCTCCACTTCAATTCTCTCTCTCTCTATATATATATATATTATATTTTTCAATTTATGAAAAAAAAATAATCTTTTTTTATTAATTTCTTCGATTGATCGAGAACTGTGATACATCTATATGTATATATGTAAATGTTCACATTGGATCTGCGTTTTGATATTGCTGAGGATTTTAAGTGCAAAAGGTTATTGCTTTGATTTGATTTGTGTATTTGTTTATACTTCTGTAACTGTTAAATGCACAATGATTAAATGTTGTGCAAGTTGAGGTCTTTGAGTTTGCTTTGTTCTGTTTTGGGGTGTCGTTTTTGTGATTTGGATTGATTTGGGGTGTCGTATTTGCAACCTTGGATGCTTGAGACACGGAACGTGATGTCGTATGCGGCACGGTGGTGTCGGTACTTGGAATGTTGTATGGTTGATTGGGTTGGCAGCATTTGGGATACTGATTTGAAAACTTGTAGTTGAGATTGAATTTTCATCTGGGTCATTGTTGCTTGCTTTGATCAATCACTAGAAGTGAAATATAAAACCCGAATTTTATGATAATGTATTGTGGCGATTGGAATAAGTCTTTGGTTGGTTTATAGCTTATTTTATCAACTTTAGATCCCATGGCTTGTTGGGAAGGTACCCTTTGGTGAAAAATTATTTGATATCCACTTCTGACCAAGAGACTTGACCAGCTAAGCTTAGTTAAAGTTGAATTTGAATTTCAGTTTTTGGTTAAGTATTTAATTGTTCTATAGCCAAGTTGTTTAGTAGTTTGATAAAATAAAACCAAGTTGAATACATTTTATACTGTTCTCTGCATAACCTTGTTAGCATTTTTTTGTTCTCCTTCACTGGATAGGTCTCTGGGCATGGAGTCTAAATCAGTTGTGGACATGATAGAAGCCTCCTCAGGGGTTCATTTTTCTGGATTTCATATGAATGGTCTGCAGGAAAGACATTCAGAGGTGGAACAACCAACAACATCTGCTACAGAAAACGTGGTTATGCAACCTTTTGTCATTGGTAATGTTGGTTTGGAAAAGGAAAACTACATTGTTCGAACATGACTACTTTTGGAGCTACTCTTTCTTGATCTACTTTTTAACTCGTCTTGGAAACGTGCATGTGAAGCCTATTATGTTGTTTGAACTTAAGTAAACTTTACGAGATATATATTTATATATACATCAGTATACTTTAGGGAAACAAATATTATGCTTGTGGTTTTTGTTTATAATGATCTATGAATTCAACCACAATTAGAATGCTGCAGATTTCCGTGAGAGTTTTTTCTGCGGACTTATCAAATTCATTATAATATTTACTGAATAACCTCTTTTCTTTCCACATGTTGGACTATGGTCTTGGCATATATAGTTTTTTTCTTTTTTCTAGGAATGCATCATAGGAGGAAGCATGGCTGTTTTGGTTCGTTTTTCTCTTTACTCTCTATTGAAAAGTCACTTTATGCTTTGATGACAGGGGTTGCTGGTGGGGCAGCATCTGGTAAGACGACTGTCTGTGATATGATTATACAGCAGCTGCATGACCAGCGTGTCGTTCTTGTTAACCAGGTATCTTGTGATGAAAAAGTACCCGATTTTAGACTTCTGTTTTTGCTTCTTGAATATAATTGAAACATATTTTTTAATTTGTATGTTATAAAATTTTAGCTATTTTTATTGGCTGATCTCGGTAGCAGTTAGCACTGAGGGTAAAAACATCTTTTTTGTTAATCCTTGAAGTTGCATTACTATTATTTTATTATTTTTGGCACATTTTTGGGTACCGTTGGATTGTCTGGTTTTTGATTATAAGTTGAAATATTTGGAAATCATATCTATGTTATTTATTTATTTATTTCTTTGAATTTCCTTATCATTTTATGCTTGAGTAAAATACAGTCGGGTTTTGTTTATACAAATAATCTTTGTGTTACATGTCAATATTATAGCAGTTTTGTTTATGCTATGCAGGATTCCTTTTACCATAATTTGACTCCAGAAGAACTTGCACGAGTACATGAATACAATTTTGATCATCCTGGTGAGTGAATTTCCAGTTTAGTCAAATTATAATTCATCAAGTACTGCAGTGTTCAACTGCATTTGAACCAAGCAGTGAGGTTTATGTCATTTAATAAACTGTGCACGTGTATATAGTTTTTAAATCTATATCTTTGCTGAAAAATCATATAATTCCTTAATTATCAAATCGGTGAGGCATGCTAAATTTGTTTAGTTTGAAGCTGTGACAAGTATTACTACAGTATTTAATCCTCCTCTCTGATGCATGCTGGCTCTTTCGTTTTCTTTGACGGAAAATTTTTTATTGTCAGATGCATTTGATACTGAGCAACTCTTAGCCTCTATGGATAAGTTGAGGAATGGGCAAGCAGTAGATATTCCAAACTATGACTTCAAGAGTTACAAAAACAATGTGTTCCCACCTAGAAGGGTAACTGTTGTCT
Source organism: Trema orientale (assembly GCA_002914845.1). Taxonomy (NCBI): domain Eukaryota; kingdom Viridiplantae; phylum Streptophyta; class Magnoliopsida; order Rosales; family Cannabaceae; genus Trema; species Trema orientale. Next base: position 176,809 of record JXTC01000367.1, on the reverse strand, counting down.
TCTTAACGTGTCAGTCTAATGGATTGCCTCTTGTTTTCATGCCCTTTTGTCTTAGTCAAATGAAGAATTTTGAGAATTAAATCACCGTAGTTACAGTTCGGACATATGTGTATGCATGCATTTATGTGTTACTTGTCTCTGTCCGGAATTAGAGATCCCTTACTGCAACAACATGCTGTGCAGGTAAATCCTTCAGATGTTATAATTTTGGAGGGCATTCTCATTTTCCATGATCCCCGAGTTCGAGAGTTGATGAATATGAAGATATTTGTTGATACAGGTCATTTATTTTCTTTTTACCATCTTGGCTATTTGATGTTCTTACTCTATGTATCTAATGGCTATATCAGTTACTGCCGCAAATGTGTGGATTGGAGATGTTTCTTGATTGTTTTGTATTTATTCAAAATTATACCAATGCTTTTGAGATTCATTTTAACAGATTGATTTCTTTTATAATCTTTCCTGTCATGAATTTTATGGAATGCCTTCTTAAATCACTTCATAGTCATCACTTCATAGTTTTACTAAGTTGGGACACTTCACATTGTAAAATTTTCAGTGCAGATGCTGATGTTCGTTTGGCAAGGAGGATAAGGCGTGACACAGTTGAGAAGAACAGGGACATTGGTACAGTTCTTGATCAGGTTCGCAACTATCCAAGTAATCTTGTGATCAATCTTATTGGAAAAAATATTATGTCATTGAATTCATGGACCTTAAGTAGGTTTAAGGTATCAAAAAATGTACTTCGATGAATCCACAATGCTGGTGGTTAATTTTGTTTTGTTAGTAGCAACAAGTGACTGAGTTTGCTGTTGTTGAGATCATTGATAGATGGTTAGCTCTTAAATTTACTGGATTAATTTTTTTTGTTTAACCATTTATCTGAGTCTTTTTCTTGCAATACTTCGTTTAATGGGGTTGAGGGTCACTACCACAGTCTTTAATACTTGATCATAAAAATATGGGGGAATAATTTAATGAAATTAAGATATATTTTTTGGTGTTGCATTTTCTTAAAATTTTTATGCCTTTTTTAATGCAGTACTCAAAGTTTGTGAAGCCTGCTTTTGATGACTTCATTCTTCCTACAAAAAAATATGCCGATATCATTATCCCTCGTGGAGGAGATAATCATGTGGCTATTGATTTGATTGTACAACACATTCGTACAAAGCTTGGCCAGCATGATCTTTGTAAAATATATCCTAATTTATACGTTATACAGTCCACTTTTCAGGTATCTGTCTAACTTCTTGTTCTGTTATTCTTGTATTTTCAGCAATTTTCTGTGTCGCTTATTACTTGTCTCCTGCAGATACGGGGTATGCACACCCTCATACGTGATTCTCAAACAACAAAGCATGATTTTGTTTTTTATGCTGATCGGTTGATTCGTTTGGTGGGTATTTGGTGCTTTGAACAAAAGGCTTATTTATGATCCTGAATTTCAGGAATGGCATTCGTCATTAAGTATTGATCTTGAAATTACTACCAGGTTGTTGAACATGGCCTGGGGCATTTACCATTTACAGAAAAGCAGGTGGTCACTCCAACTGGTAAGCTGACATTCATATGGGCTTCTTTAAGTTATTTGTAGTTTTGACTTTTCTGTTTTTATTATCTATGTTGGCTTCAGCCTACATGCGAAACCAAGATTGCATCATACTTTTTCTTGATGAATATTTTAGATTTCTCATTTAAATATCGTGCATTTGTTAAGTGAAAGGGTCTCAAAATTTAACGCATATGCGTATAATCTATTTTTGAATTGGGAATGTTCAACTGCGAGGTGGACTTTGGATGGTGAAATACCTTTTGAGCTGTAATAAATTATTAAATTTAGCATAAGAGTATCATTAACCTTTTGCTATGTATGCAAATCATTTACTGCAGAACCTCAAAAGTTAAGTGCCACTACTCTGTTAGAAAATCAAAGCAACAAAGCGGTATGCTGTCAATATTTTGATTTCTTGAAACTTAAAAGACAACTGATATTACCTCCCCTACTATGAGAGTGTAGGGGCCCATGCTCTCTGTGCATGTCTCCAGTTCAAAGAGACAAAGACAACACTTTATGATAACAAAACTAAAATTTCATACTTTTCATTGAATCATGGTTTTGTGATATATTCTCATGCTGTTTTATGTGTTATATATTTTATCATTAATTTCTATGTTGAATTGTTATTTTCCTTGTGTACTAAGAGATACTGGTTCTTTGAAACTGTAACCACTGATGGTTACATTACAACTCCTACTGTGTTGCAGAGTCGGTTTATACTGGTGTAGACTTCTGCAAGAGGTTGTGCGGTGTGTCTGTTATCAGGAGGTAATTTTTGCATAGCATTTGTGGCATCTTGCTAGAAATAGGGGTATTTCATATTAGTTCCTTTGTGTCAGTTTTGGTTTGAAGGCAACCAACTCATGTTAGACTTTCATTACGACCCATTCAAAGTTGTAAAATTTCATAGGTACCACTTAGAGCCTAAACCATTTGAGTGTTTTGTCTTAGCCAATTTTGTTATGTACTCATTATTTACTTTTCTCGTCCTTTTCTCATAATGAATGTACATTCTTATGGTGCTATAAAATATTTCCCCTCATTGCAGTGGTGAGAGTATGGAGAATGCTTTGCGGGCATGTTGTAAAGGTATCAAAATTGGAAAAATTCTTATTCACAGAGAAGGGGACAATGGTCAGCAGGTAAAGTCATCTTTGTTGTTCTCTGCCCAGTTTATATCGATGTATTACAGTTCTTATATCTAACTCTTTTTTTCTGATGCTTTATTAATGACAGCTAATCTATGAAAAGCTGCCCCAGGACATATCAGATAGGCACGTCTTACTATTGGATCCTATCCTCGGCACAGGTTTGTTTGTCTTATTTCTTCTATTGGTATTGATTTTTGCAACGATTGGATTTTAGTATTTATGTCAACGAAAGAAGAGGCCCCTTGAAATTTCTCTTCACAACGAAAAGGCCTAGGGGCTTGGATTAAAGAAAAAGACATGGCTATGCTGCTTTTGTTTCTTTGGTACACATGGTAGTAAGCTTAGTTATACATGACTGTTGCTTGGCGTAAGAACAGCTGCTGTAAGTGTCTTAAGTTTCTTTTGAGTAGTTGGCCGAAGTAAACCTTATCTTTTTTTCCTTTCTTTCAGGGAACTCAGCTGTTCAGGCTATCTCTTTACTCTTAAGGAAGGGTGTGCCAGAGTCTAACATCATATTTCTCAATCTCATATCTGTAAGTTGACGTGTTCATATAAGTTAGATATTTTGGTTTCTCTCATTTTCCTTTGTTGATCCTAACTCCAATGCTGCAAATTTGTCCACCAGGCACCTCAGGGTATTCATGTGGTCTGCAAAAGCTTCCCAAGGCTTAAGATTGTGACATCTGAGATTGAACATGGTTTGAACGAATATTTTCGCGTCATACCCGGCATGGGCGAGTTTGGAGACCGATATTTTGGAACAGATGATGATGACCAGCAAGGAGTGGCTCCCCCAAAGTAAATCCACTATATCTGGCTATTTTGTCCAAACCGTTATCCTTACTCATCGTCAGCAGTCTGAAAAATCAGCTAAACTTGCTTTTGACTTATATTCTGCTGGCTTCTACTTTATAAGAGTTGAAAATTTTTTGACTTCCTTGGAAGATTCTTGCTCTTTATAATCTTACATATATTTCTTCGCAATCTTGGGGGGTTTTTTTGTTTGTTTTATTTGCCTTTTTTCTTTTTCTCCAATGCCTTATGGTCATCGTTTTCTCAACATGAAAGGGTTGTGGATATTGACAAATTACACTGGGCGTTGAGGAATTTTTGGACCCTATGATATATATATATATATATATATATTCTTGATAGCAAGTCGAGCCCCATTAACAACTTGCTCTATATAGCAAACGGGGAAGCAATCTTTGCATACGAAGTATTTTTTTCCCCATGGTTATATGTATACATGAACCAAGATATATATCTACGAAAATTCTTTATCATTACTCCGATACACCAGTCTCAAATTGTTATTGTTTATGTATTTCTGTGTTTATTTTGGTCTTGGCGCTTCTCTTTTTCTTTATCTTTTTTTGGAGTACTCAAAGCGGTGTCTCTACGGTGTGTGTTGAAGGTGATTCGATTGTGGACACTATTTGATTGTTACCTACGTAGTAATGACAGGAACGGAACAAAAGAAATAGTGGCTGAAACTTGAGAAGTTAGTAGATCCAACAGTTGTCATTTTGTTCTGTTCAGAGCTCTTCGAGTTGTCCAAATTATTAACGGATGAGGGGGTTTAGCTATTCCACACAAATTTTAGAGCTTATACATGTGAGTTAGGGAGAGATAAACCAAAGGATGAATTGCCACTTGGCTAGGAGAGCGATCACTCATTCCTCTATCCGAGGATGATAACTCTTGTTGGGCCAATCTTTTGACACGTGTCCATGCATGGCATGAGTTGGATTCAAGTTGGTATATTCCTCGAAAGCTTATCTATATAGATTGTTGCTTGTGTGTGTCTGTTTTTTGCCATTTGGTCCTGCGTCTACTCTATTATACTCCTCTATCCAATAAAGCGAAAAACCATATCTTAAAGCCGCAGACAACCATGTCTGCCTTTGTTGGAAAGTATGCTGGTACAATCTCAATCTCTTTCAACAAAAAATGGACTAATTTGATTATCACTAACCATGCTCTCACATATAGTCTTTACTTCTTTACATTCATTTTCATTTCCATAACAGTTTTTAGGATTTCAAACATAGTTTATACATTTGGTCGAGTAGAACGAAAACCAACCACTTTCAAATAATTTTCATTCTTAAGATGAAACGCTGAAGTTGTATCTGTATATAGAGTGAGACTACTATAGATAATTTTTCAATGCTACATTATTCTTTAATTTCATTTATTCTTATTTGATCTCTACCATGAAATGTATGCATCAAAATAGTGAACAAGAGAAACTTTGTTATTACATTATAACCACTCAACTTTGCATGCATGTATTGTGAAAAAGGACAAGACATATACTGAACAATTGAGTCTCTCCACTTCTTACTACTACTACTACTACTATGTCACCCAGATGAGCTCATCAAGACAGCCAAATACATTGCCACTCCCGGGAAAGGGATCTTAGCCGCCGACGAGAGCACCGGCACGATCGGAAAGCGGCTATCGAGCATCAACGTGGAGAACATCGAGTCCAACCGCCAGGCCCTCCGCGAGCTCCTCTTCACCTCTCCCAACGCCCTCCCTTACCTCTCGGGCGTCATCCTCTTCGAGGAGACCCTCTACCAGAAGACCTCAGACGGCAAGCCCTTCGTCGAAGTCCTCCAAGAGAACGGCGTCATTCCAGGCATCAAGGTCGACAAGGGCACCGTGGAGCTGGCCGGCACCAACGGCGAGACCACGACACAAGGGTTCGACTCCCTCGGCGCGCGCGCGGCTCAGTACTACAAGGCCGGTGCCCGCTTCGCCAAGTGGCGCGCTGTCCTTAAGATCGGGCCCACCGAGCCGTCAGAGCTGGCGATCCAGCAGAACGCGCAGGGTTTGGCCAGGTACGCCATCATTTGCCAGGAGAACGGGCTGGTGCCCATTGTGGAGCCGGAGGTGTTGACGGATGGATCCCACGATATCAAGAAGTGTGCTGCGGTGACTGAGACTGTGCTCGCGGCGGTTTACAAGGCTTTGAATGATCAGCATGTTCTTCTTGAGGGCACTCTCCTTAAACCCAACATGGTTACACCCGGTTCTGATAGCCCAAAGGTACGTACGTAAAACGTACTATATATATGTGTGTACATTAATTATAGACACGTGGAATATTAATTAAAGTTATGTGTACTAATTAATGTGTATACAACAATTCCTACGCCTATAATTCACTAGTTTAGATACTAATAGTTTTCATCACATTGCTTAGTTTATAATGCATCATAGATAAGCTCGGTTGGGTAAAGGTTTTTTTTACACGCTCAAAGGTGTTTGGTAAAGATATGAAAGGTTACATATTAATTATTAAAAAATTTAGCGCAAACTGACAACTGATGTTTAAAAGTTGGTCAGCTAACTTCAGATTTAAGAGTAAACCGGAAGCTGTCACTCATTTCAGTAAATATTTAAGATGGATAAAAATACCCTTTGGTTAAAGTAAAAATTCCGAGCGAACGCAAATGATAAATATTGAATTTCAACAATTGTACGTAAGGATAAATATGTGGTTATGTTAAGTATGTATATCAATATATGTTTAGAACTTAGAAGAGCGCTTGGTAAAATTTGGTTGGACTACTACACTAATATAAGTTCAATTAGATAACTAGATACAATATGCAAGGTACATTATATACTAGGCTCCATCACAATATGTATGATATTGTATCTATCCATCTCTCCACTTTCATTTTATTGGAAGAAATCAAAAGCAAATATTATTCATGAATCATAAGTCATGACTAGTAGATATCATCTTTGGTTGCCACCAATGCCCCTTTTAAGTTATAACAAAGTTGAATATCAAGTATTACTTGGATGGACAGGTAGCGGCGGAGGTGATCGCGGAGTACACGGTGGCGGCGCTGCGCCGGACAGTGCCGCCAGCGGTGCCGGGAATAGTGTTCCTATCGGGGGGGCAGAGCGAGGAAGAGGCAACGCAGAATCTGAACGCGATCAACAAGTTGGAAGTGCTGAAGCCATGGACACTGTCCTTCTCCTTCGGGCGAGCCCTCCAGCAGAGCACGCTCAAGACATGGGGTGGGAAGAAGGAGAACGTTGGGAAGGCTCAGGAGGCCTTCTTGGCGCGGTGCAAGGCCAACTCCGCAGCCACTCTTGGAAAGTACGCTGGCACCACTTCTGGTGGCCTTGCTTCTGAGAGCTTGTTCGTTAAGGGTTACAAGTACTAGGCTAGGACGACACATGACTCTGCTCATCATGAATCATCATCATCATATCAATCAATCATGTGATCGAATATACCTATATATTACATTATATATTATATTTTTGGGGTAGTTTGGGAAATTTTACGTGTATGTAATGATGTCTTTTTTTCTTTCCTTGGTTTTGATCAACATCTTTACTCTTGGTGTAAATGTTCTACAAATGATGGATCTGTTCATATGTTATGATCAAGTGTGATTAACGCTTAACTGTACTTAATTTTCGCCTAATTAATTAATTAATTCTAATCTCAATTTTCATGAAACTGCAAAATTATAGTTACATTTGTCAGTGTTATAAAATTGTTTAGTGTTCTTGTTTTTCTTGTCCACCATCAATGAGATTAGTTAATGACAGGAGATGACATCTTATATAGTTAAAATTGGTCTTATAGATGCCGTACGGAACAAATCGGTAACATCTACTTTTACGAAAACGACCGGTCGTTTACAAGTTATATGGTGCTATGCAATAAGTGTTTAATTCTATTTTTAATGGTAGATAAATAATTAATAATCCGAATGTAATTTTAGTTAATGACTTTCAAAACGTCGTCCTAGAAATTTGGTTCCTAAATTATGCTTTTATTTCAATTTGGTCCTTGAACCATGATTTCGCTACCCTAATTTTAGACTCTAAGTTCTAACAAAATTTCAAAATGGTTAACTTAAGCCGAGATCGTAGACCAAATTCGGGAGGAAAAAAAAATAGTTGCAAAATGTAAATTCAAAAGTTTATGTAACAAATCGAGACGAAAGCATAATTTATGGACTAAACTATGATACATTTTGAAAGTCGTATTATTACATGTCGTATTATGTAACACGTCGGCTGAGCGACGTGTAATTAACAAGTTATAAGCAACATGTCGTTTACGTAGCGTAAGCGACACATCGTTCGTGAAGTTGACCGACATGTTGCTTATAACTTGTTATTTTTGAGAAATTAGGTAAAATATGCATCATAATAGGTATATTTTGGTCCGTATGCTCTCCCAAATAAAAGTTTGTAAAATATGCATATATCACGTGAAAAGTCATGTTTACCCCTAATCAATTATGTCTCTCTTCTCTTTAATCAAGCCGAAATCTCTTTTCCTTCATGCCGTCAAACTCGTTTTCATATCTGAAAAAAGGAGAAAAAATAATTTGAGAAAAAAATCTTGTTTTCATCTCTCATATTACCGTCAAACTCATCATTTTCCTCTATTCTCTCTTCATTCTTCTCCAATTTGTTCTGGGTATGGTTTGAAATAACATATTATCAAATTTCGAGATGTTATGAGGTCATTAATGTGTTAAAAAATCATTTTTAGGTTAATTTTTACAAGTTTTAACAAAAAATCGCGAACATTTTCGATGTTTTTCGATGATTTTTCGATTATATTTCGATGAAAATTATATTTTCAGTAAAATTTCGATGAAAATAGTATTTTTGATAAATTTCGATGCAATTTCGATGAATTTTCGATGCTTTTCGATGCATTTTCGATGATATTTCGATGAAAATGGTATTCCCAGTAAAATTTCGATGAAAATGGTATTTTTGATAAATTTCGATGCAATTTCGATGAATTTTTGGTGCATTTTCGATGCATTTTCGATGATATTTCGATGAAAATGGTATTCTCAATAAAATTTCGATGAAAATGATATTTTTGATAAATTTCGATGCAATTTCGATGAATTTTTGATGCATTTTCGATGCATTTTCGATGATATTTCGACAAAAATGATATTCTCAGTAATATTTCAATAAAGTGATATTTTTGATAAATTTCGATGCAATTTCGATGCATTTTCGATAATATTTCGACGAAAGTGGTATTTTTCATAATATTTTATCGAAAATATCACATCATCGAAATTATATCGAAATTCTGTCAAATATTATGAAAATACCACTTTTGTCTAAATATCATTGAAAATGCATCGAAATTGCATCGAAATTTATCAAAAATACCACTTTATTGAAATATTACTGAGAATACCATTTTTGTCGAAATATCATCGAAAATGCATCGAAAATTCATCGAAAATTCATCAAAATTGCATCGAAATTTATCAAAAATACCATTTTTATCGAAATTTTACTGGGAATACCATTTTCATCGAAATATCATCGAAAATGCATCGAAAAGCATCGAAAATTCATCGAAATTGCATCGAAATTTATCAAAAATACCATTTTCATCGAAATTTTACTGAGAATATAATTTTCATCGAAATATAATCGAAAAATCATCGAAAAGCATCGAAAATGTTCGCGATTTTTTATTAAAACTTGTAAAAATTAACCTAAAAATAATTTTTTAACACATAAATGACCTCATAACATCTCGAAATTTGATAATATGTTATTTCAAACCATACCCAGAACAAATTGGAGAAGAATGAAGAGAGAATAGAGGAAAATGATGAGTTTGACGGTAATATGAGAGATGAAAACAAGATTTTTTTCTCAAATTATTTTTTTTCTTTTTTTCAGATATGAAAACGAGTTTGACAGCACGAAGGAGACGAGATTTCGGCTTGATTACAGAGAATGACAGACACTCTTTTGAAAATGAAGCATATTTTTTCTTAGATATTAGTAAGGGTATTTTCGTCCGCACATATATTTTTCAAATGTTTTTTAACTTGTGCATACGAGCCAAAATAGGGGTATTAAGGAGCATATTTCGCCTAATTTCTCTTATTTTTGGGACTCCTCTGAAAGCTTCGTCTTCACCTCAATCTCTGGCCGTGAATCTCAACAGAAGAGCACAGCCTAAGCCGCCATTCTGGAACTCTCTTCACCGTCCCGAAGCTCCAATCCAAAACGATGTCGTCTTCTTCCATTTCATCGTCGTTCCGACTAATCACAGCCAGAATCCCAAGGACCTCTCTCTTTCACCGTACCTGTAGAGGAAGAAGAAGCCTCTCGGCCTCGCCGAGGCCTCAAAGCCTTTCATTTTCGAGACCCATCTCGTTCGAAAGGCTCCCCACCAATACGTCGTCGTCGTCTTCGTCTTCGTCTTCATCATCGTCAGTATCGGCCTCGGTTTCAGCTTCGAGCTCCACGTCGCTGCAACCTATCGAGGAGCTCCCTCCGAAGCTTCAAGAAATCGTGAGACTTTTCCAGTCCGTACAGGAACCAAAGGCCAAGTACGAGCAGCTCTTGTTCTACGGCAAAAACCTCAAACCCCTCGATACCCATTTCAAGACCAGGCAAAACAAGGTCGAGGGTTGTGTCTCCCAGGTCTGGGTCAGGGCCTACCTCGACTCGGACCGCAACGTGGTGTTCGAGGCGGATTCTGACTCGGTTCTCACTAAAGGGCTCGCTGCTTTGCTTGTTAATGGTTTATCGGGTCGGCCCGTCGAGGAGGTTTTGAGGATTTCGCCTGATTTTGTTGTGCTTCTTGGGCTCCAGCAGAGCTTGACGCCTTCGAGGAATAATGGGTTCTTGAATATGTTGAAGATGATGCAAAAGAAGGCGCTTGAGTTGGTTTTGGAAGCTGAGAAGGGCGTCCAGAGCTCGAATTCGAGGTCGAAATTTGTCGAAAGTGCGAATTTTGGATTGAAATCTGAACTGGGTGTTGAAGAGAAACCGATTTCGGAGTCGAAAACGGATGGTGTTCGATCGAGTTCTGAAAAGGGTGTTGAGGATTCAGAACCAGTAACGAGTATAAGGAGTGAAAGTGATTCAAATTCGGCTTCTTTAGGGGGTAGGGGGAATAGAATCAAGGAGAGATTGGAGAAAGAGCTTAGTCCTGTTGAGTTGGAAATTGAGGATGTGTCTTATCAGCATGCTGGGCACGCTGGGGTCAGAGGAAGTGATGGGGAGACTCATTTTAATGTGAAAGTTGTGTCAAAAGAGTTCGAGGGGAAGAGTTTGGTTAAGAGGCATAGACTCATTTACAATCTGTTGCAAGAAGAGTTACAGAGTGGATTACATGCATTGTCAATAGTAGCCAAGACACCATCTGAAGTTAGCGGTGGATGAAGGAGTTCTGATTGCTCAGAACTAGAGGTTCATATTTTTTTTTTTCTCGGAAAAAAAAGACTTTATGATTACGTTATTGAGGTTATTGCTTTGTACTATCAGAATCATTGTACGTATAGGTTTTTTGATAGTCATATTATGAACAAATTGCGTCTTGGATTTTTATAATGCAATATTGCGTTACAAATTTGGGCATCTTTGTTGTGTATTACTCTGATTTTGTTCCTTATATTCTTGCAATGAGCTAATTCACATCATTTGTGATTGTTATTCTGCACGCTTAAATTGACATGGCATATCTAACGCTATAAAAGACTACGGAACTAGTTTAAAAACGAAGACTTGTGAAGCTTTACTTTGTTTATGACTCTGTTGGAACATATTATACGGATATTATGACTTGAGAGTACTGAATGGTAGTAATAGAACATTAAAACGCTTATATAAAATGAGGAAAGGGGTAAAAGCAAAAAAGAAAGCTTATATAGCTTCTTTGTGGGTTCTTAGAGCTGTCTGCTCAAACACCAAGCTCATTTTCGAGTTACATTAATCCAACCCTTCCCAATTGCAGTTTAGACGTAAGTCTCTTTGGCTTTCAAAAGAAATCCAGCCTAGTACTGTATAATTCATCAAGAATAAATATTTGTGATCTTGGTCAATTATTTGAAGATTTAGAATTAATTAATGAGCTTGAGAAGTTCCTGTGTGAACAATAGGCTTTCAGTTGGATAGGACTAGTTTGTATCTAATCTGGCATGGTGGTGAGTCCATTACACATGAATCATATATGTTTGGGATTACTGATTCTGCCATTGATTGACTGTATCAACAGCCATCCTTAAGTTGGTGATTGTATCCACCGAGCATCCTTATGTGGGTGATTGTATCCCAACTTTTATTTTTGTTTTATTTGATTATTATACTTTTAAATTAGTATGACCTCGTAATTGTTTACAGTCCCTATCAACTCTGCTTTTAAGTTGGCTAAGGTTGTAGTTCATGGCTTTGCAAGTAGTACAGAATTACTAACACATCTCCAGTTTAATGTTGCCTCTTTGGGGATTCCTTGAGCCACGAAGTCAGTTTGGTAACTTACAACACATATTAGGACACTTAAGGAGATAGGACAACTTTTAAGGCATTTTTAATTTTTCTACATAACAAAACAATTGGGTTCTGGGGCAGGATCTGAATTCATGCTGCGGCAGAAATTTCTCATTGATATTTTGAACGAAGCTATGCTGTTGAGTGAAGTATTTTGATTAAAATAATATACTTGTCATAGTGGAATGCAAGAAATTTCATAATTGAATTAGGCATACAAGTTAAAAATTATAAAGTGATATGTGTTCAAAAAAAAAATTATAAAGTAGTATGACGTGAAATCACCATAGGATTCTAGTTGATTCTGCATATATCACCAACGAACCTTTTCCACCTTTTGTGCAATAGCACTTGGTAAAACTAAAAAAGATTTCTTATTTAAAATTCTGGATAATGGTCTTTCCTTTTTCTGTTTGGTTGGTGAAGGGGCTGATATGGGCTTACCAGTTCATACCATCTTTGTAACATGGTGGTTCATGATTAGCCCATGCATGGCTTCCTTTTCTATTAGCTTGTAGACTTAAATTAAACTGAAAACTACCAGAACCCAAGCTGGAAAAGACTTTTGAATCTTTGTTGAAGTCGAAAGATCAAAAGAGACTAATTGTATTTAAAGAATGTTGATGATATATAGAGTGATACAGACATGTACACACCAAAACTTGCATACTGACAAAATCTCAATAAAAGAAGAACAGGCAGAACGAAAGAGGTAGAAGAAGATTATTATGTTCTGTAATCTCATCTTTTTGTTCTGCAGTTTCGGGCAACTAAAATACCAGTTGGTGGACCTGTCATCTGCAGTTGGCATCTACTATGTAACCAGAAAGTGACATGTATCATACCCAGAGTTGCTCTCACCTTAAAAGTTCCTCTTATGTTGTAGTTCACTCTGTTGCTCTGTACCTGTGTTCGAAGTTCAACAGCATGATTCTGGGGCAAGTAAACCAAGCTTGATATGAGGTGAACTGCTTCTAACCTTATTTCTCCAGGTCGCTGAGTGAAAGGCTGAAGAGTTTGAGTTGATATGAGCCTGTCAGCAAAGTAAAGCTCTATGTCCACATACTCGAATCTAACGTCAAGTTTCCGATTCGGGTTGGAGAAGTTTGCAAGGAAAGCAAAGTCGCCGTTGAAATATTCCGGCGAGTCGAAGTAGATGGTGTTAAGGCGCGCATTTGGGGTGTCAAACACTGGTGTTCTTGGTTTAACGACAAGGAAGATGATCAGAGTTGCAATTCCAAAGAAAATGAGAAGAAGACTAAACACTAGACACACAACTGCACCAAACCAAATAAGCGGGTTGGTACGACGGGGTTCAGTTTGCAGGAGTATTGGTTGCTTCACTGAAGTCTTGGTGTGGTTGTTTGGCGTTTTGGGTGCCCTATTTTCACTATTTACAGCTTGCTTTGATATGACAATTTGGTTGAGAGATACTGGTGTGTTATGCTTCTGTGGCCCTGGTGGCGGTGGCGGTGGCGGCCGAGGACTTGGAGATGGAGATGGAGACAGAGATTTAGATTTAGATGGAGACGGGGCAGGGAGGGAAAGCAGTGATTTAGATGGAGATGGATCAGTGGGGGAAAGCATCCTTGAGAAATTCTAGGAGCCAAAAATATTGGAACTAGTGAAAGGAAAGCAATGAAGAAGGAAGATGAAAATGGTGGTTGTTTAAATAAAATTAGGAAGTCCATTAAACTAAGTAAAGAGGAAAAGAAGCTTTTGATTGAGGGGTTAGTGGGGCCGATGTGCTTGTTTTCGGTATTAGGGAAAAGGGGAGTTTAGGTGGAGCTAAAGTTGGGTTTGAATGTTGTTGCTTTTGGAATTATTATAGCAGCAGCTGTCACTGTTTGATAAAGTCCTAAAAGAAGTGGCCCTGTCCTTCAAAGGGATCACCTCCCTCACTTTTCCTCAAACAAATCCTTAATTGGTTAGACTAGTCAGGTGGTCAATACATAATGTGAGGGTCAATGAAATAAGTGGCCTAGATTGTGTTTGTTCTTTTTTCTTTTGTTTCTTTTCAAAACGGTTTCATGCTCGAGGTGAACATGGGAAGCCCGTATATGCTAGCGCTACATTTTGTGCTTTGCAAATCAGGGTTTGTTGCTGGCTTATGTTTCTAAACCACTGATATAGTTTGCTTTTAGTTACTAGACAAGGAATTGCTTGCATATAGACTGATTAAACATTGAGGAAACATCAAGAACGACCTCAACCACCATAAAAAGCGAGTCAAATTTCTCATGGTAATTGATAATGCTAAAGTAGCTAAAGTACTCTAGAACAATCAAAGTTTCATATTTTCTGTCAAAGTAGGTTAGAGCAAGTCACTTTATCAGTGGGCTCAATATGCTTCTGCCCATTACTTCTCTCAATTATCATATTTATAGAAGGGGTTTCCACTTCTTGGGCCTGGGCCGGAATCTAGACAAGTGAAAAGGTTGGGCTGGGTGAGGACGACCGACTGACTAATGCTCCTTTAGCCAACTGGTAAAAACAGAAAGACAAAGTCAATCATTTGCCCTTTGCGCACTGGGAAAGAACGCGTTAATGGCATTGGAGGAATGGGTTTTGAAGAAGCGTGAGCTTATTGACACTTGCTCTTCTTGATGCATCTACTTGATGTCATGTATGTGGACAGCCATAGTTCTTTTATAATTAGAAATCTAAAGTATGTTGAAAAAGAAACTGTAGTTTGTGTTTTTAGATGTTAATCCTATTTGGTTTACCTGCATGTAAAAGCAATATTGGTTTGAGGATTGTGATGTTACAGAAAAAGTTGGAGTATTTTACTACACAGCACTTGAAGTAACCATGACACTGCGAGTGAGCACTGGATTAAGACGTATCTTGTAGTATGTTTGGTGCATGATGAAGGTAGCATCTTTGCTATCAAAAGCAAGGCATCAGAATAGAAGAAAGCTTGGTCAATAAAAAATGAGAAGGATTAAATGACTCCTACTTAGTGATGAGGGCATATTACAAAAAGGAGCAAGACATATTTCAGTTGGTAATCGGTTGTTTCTCACCAACATTTTCTGCAGTGGTTCCTGTTCTTTGATTTGTAACTTTCATATCTCTTGCTTCCTATTGTTTCTAAATGATATCTCAATCTTAGTATGATCTGATGGTGTTGTTGTGTTGAGTCTCTTGAGATACTGAAAGGGTAAGTTCTACTCAAACTCTTTGTTATCAAGTTCCATCTTGTCTACTTTGCATTTTAAGGTCAATATAATCTACCTACATATATTTGTTTCATGTTCATTTTTCCAGTTCCAAGTTATATTTGTGTGCATATACCTCAGCGTGTGATCTGTTTCTCATAGTTAACAATTTCTTTGTACATATAGAGATGATGGTAGAGTCATTACATTGATAGTAATTGTTTTGAATTGGTGAAACAAAGAAGAGTCAAGGTTGTATTATATACATAAAAGCATGGCACATCACGAGAAACAGAATTTTTACTGGCGCATTTGATGAAATGCATCTGCGAAAGTAGCCATACACAGACGTTCCACGATCGAGCACCAGCATAAGTCCATTATTTTCTTTTTTATAAAAAATATAGTCTCTAAAGACTTTACAGACACTTAAGATGTCTGCGAAAGATTTAAGTTTTTTTTTTTTTTTGGTCTCATTGTTACTGGTCTCTAGTCTTTTTCCACCTTGATATATTATATTTAGAACAAGTTCTTACATCTTTTCATTTATTTCTATACAGAATACAATTTTTAGTACATGCATGTATTTTTCCATAATGCATTCCTAATGCACATAAAGTTTTCTTTGCCTCATATGTAGATGATGGTAGCTTATTTACTTTGGGAAGCATTTCTCTTAATAAAATATTTTTTGTCATATAGATAATTTTCTAAATGGTCATCTTTAACCCAAAACTCTATTTTAGAGTAACCAAAATATTAAAATGAAGCAACTTTTACACTATATGTTTTTCAATCTCTAACCTATTACTACACCAAATACTACACTAAAATGAATATTTTCTCTATATTTTATCCCAAATATCCTTTTTACCCCAAATATATGTGGTGTAAGAAAGAGGGATAAAATACAATACTCCACATATTATACCAAAATGAATATTTTCTATATATTTTATCCTAAATATCCTTTTTACCCCAATATTAGGATTAGTATGAAATTGTTTGTATTTTTTAGTTTTTGGCTATGAAATTATTTGCATCTTTTATTTTTTGGCTCTGAAATAGTTTGCATCTTTTAATTTTTAGGTATGAAATTGTTTGGGTTTGGCTATGAATTTGTATGTGGTACATATTCTCACTACAAGAAGGGGACGTTGCCTAGGCTTAAGGCAATTGGAGAGACTAGATCACCTAGCAGCAACAATAGTTCTACTCTAGCTAGGGACCAAGCTAACACTATCACCACTCTTCAGCATCAGATAACAAAGCGGAGTGAGGAGCAAGAGAAAAGTCAGAAGACGGTTGCATCACTCCTACGAGCACTAAATGAGCATATTTCAAACTTTAACTTTCAGCCTCCAATATTTTTATCTAGCTAGGATCCTTCCCCTAGTACCGTTAAGGCATTATGTTTTTTGTTTTCATAATTTTAAACAATATTCAGTGTAATGGATTTTTTTTTTTTTTGCTTAGACAATATATGAATGTTTAGAAAATATTCATAACATGATATAAATTTTCTTATTAGTTTTATCATTTATTTTATTGAATTTCAAATATTTACAAACAATTATTAGAAATAATACATAATTCAAAATGGTTTCAAAATGTTTTGTAGACATGTTAACTTGTTTACAAAATTTTATGGCCTTTAAATAACAAAACCTTTTGCATACATATTTTTGTGTCAGAAAAAATAGAACATGCCAGCAAAAGTCCTTTTTTTTTTTTTTTTTACAAATACGTTTTTCAACTATTTTTGCAGACGAATTTTACTGTTGCACTAAAGTATAAAAAATAACTTTTGTAGGCAAGGAATCATAGATTAGTGCTGGCGATGCGGATATGCGTCCGCAAAACTTTCTCTACATAGTTTCTTATTTTTGCAAGCGCAAACTGCAAAAGTCACGTTTCTTGTAGTAGCAGAGACTGCAGTAACCTTGCCTGTAGAAATTATGGTCCCGTTGCTGACCAAAGAAGCAAACTTGTTGAGAGGCATTCACAGAGAAGTTAAAGGAATCAAATGCGAACTACATAGCATTCAGGCTTTCCTGCGGGGTGCAGATACTAAGGCAGAAATTGAAGGAGACAACATGGGCAATCATGGTATTCGAGTGTAGGTGGCTGACCTAAGGGACGTAGCTTTTCAAATAGAAGCTGTTGTTGATGAATACACGATAAACATGACACTGTGTCCTGATCAACTTCAGTGTGGATTTATTGGTTTCCTCTGTAAAATTGCTTGCTCAATTGTAAAATTAAAAGCATGCCACGACGTACAAAAGATCAAAGCAATTGTTCCAGAGATTAAGAAAAGAAGTGCAACATATGGATTCAATTCCATACAACAGCCTCTTGGAAATGTAAGAAATGTTTCATGGTATGACCCTCGAAAGGCTTCTTTTTATATTTAAGAGTATGAAGTTGTGGGAATTGACTCTAGAAGAGAAGAATTAATTCAAAAGTTAGTAGTAGGTACTCCTCATTGCACCGTTGCAATCGCTTAAATGGATGGATTAGAAAAAACTACTCTTGCAAAACAAGTTTATGATCATGTTAGAGGGAAGTTTGGTTTTTATGCTCGGATTACAGTGTCACGAACATTCAAGATGGCAGAGCTACTAAGAGACCTGATGAAAACCTAATGCAGAGAAAGGAATGTATCTGTTCCTAAAAGAATTCATGAAATAGATTTCTATTCACTGGCAACAAAACTAAGAAATTACTTACAAAAAGAAAGGTATATCGTCATTTTTGATGATGTTTGGAAAATAGAGTTTTGGGGGGACATAGAACACACTTTGTTGGACAACAATAAAAGCCCACTTATGGCGATTGGAACTTCCTCTGTTCAATGGATCCTACCCCAACGGGTGGGTATGTCAAGTGGAACACTATTTTGCGATGCATCAGATGAGCGACTCTGAATGTTTGGCGGCGGCTATAAGCTTGGATGGTGATGCACATCTTGTTTTAAATCTAATCCTCTTCTCAATGCAATACAAAAATATTAATTGTTCTAAAAAGTTGGTTTGTTTATTAGTATCCTCACAGTCATTCCCTAGTTAGTGTATGTCTAGTGTTCTGCTGTCATTTTTGAACCGTCATAAATATATAATATTATTCAATAGAAAACTGGATGATATATACACACATATATATATGTATACACGTATATATATGCATATATATATATTATACAGCTAATTATTAGTTAGCTAAAAAAAGGTTTGTGTATATTTTGATTTAGTCCATAAATGTGATCAAATCTGATGTGTCAATTAGAAGGATGAAGGGCTTTCTCTCTAGAGAAAATGCTCTGTGGAACCCTAATATCCTACTATAGTGATATTCTGTTGTTTTTCTTAGGAGACGTTTGTTTTTTCTTCTTCTTCTTCCTTTTATTTTGTTTTTTCTTTCTTTTATCACTGTGTTGTCAACTTCTTCGATGGATCTTAATGAGATAGCAAGTTTGTATGAGAAGTTGAAACTCGATGAAAGAGATGGGCCTGTTATATGAATGGGACGTGAGTTTTATTCTGGTGGTAAGGATCGTATGGAGTTGTGTTTAGTGGAGAAGGTTCTCGGGAACAAAATAGTTAATATGGATGGTCTGAAGAGAGTCCTCAAACTGGTCTAGCGACTTCCGAATGAATTTCAGATCGAGTCTATGGGCACTCATAATCTCTTTCTTTTCTGGTTTGGAAAGGCAGTCGATAGGAATCTTATCTTGGTAGGGAAACCGTGATCTTTTGAAGGACAATTGATTTCCCTCATAAAACCTAAAGGCATTAAGGAGATTTCAAACATGAATTTCAATCTGGTGGCATTTTGGGTTCAATTTTTTAATGTTCCTATTGTTTGTCTAACGGAGGATTGTGCCAAGTTCTGGGGAAGTCAGATCGGTGTTGTTGAGGAGGCTGAGGTGGTTGGGGTTAATATGCGAGCCAGAATTCAGATTGATGTTACAAAACCTTTTTGCCGAGGTATTCATTGTTCTATGGACGAGATTGATGGAAAAGTTTCTTTACTGCTACGTTATGAATTTTTATCAGAATTTTGTTATTCCTGTGGCATTATTGGGGATCGAGCCCGAGAGTATCCGAAGCATGTTTCCGAAGATGATGTTGAAAATCTGCAAGTGCCGCTGCGTTATAGGGCTTGGTTGCGTGCTCCCAATCTTGGTTCGCGAATTAAGTCAGATAACGAGTCTAGACAAACATATAATAGGGATATTAAGAAACTTTCTCAATCCCAGAGAGGTGATGTCGATTCGAATGAGTTCCGTTCCTCCCATATTACTGAAGCACAAGAATTAGAGGAAGAAATGGAGTTATTTGGGGTCTGTACTGTGGAGGAGCTTGCTGCTCGTAGGGACACTGAATTTCATAACCGGCCTGATCGTACTCCAGTTCTGGTCCCAGGTGATGGTCGTAATATTTCAGAAGTAGAGCAGGAGCGGATCATTCGAGGTGCCAAGACGATTATTCTTCCAGATGAGAGAGAGGCTTTGGAAGCAAGAACTATTCCTATGGTTGCTGTAGGTAGGAAGTTGACTGAGTCCCAAAGGCGATTAGAGATGTTATATGCATCCTCGCATTTGGCTGGTAATATGGCTGAAATTAGGAAACTTGAGCATGAGATAGAGGTTCTCCTGTATCGGGAAGAGGCTTATTGGAAGCAGAGGTCGAGAGCGGAGTGGCTCTTTTCGGACGACCATAACACAAAGTATTTTCATTCGAAAGCTTCCAGTCGTAAGAAGAAAAATTCTATCTCTAAAATTAGAGACAAGAATGGGCATTGGGTGGAGAATGAGGATGGAATTGTTCATGTATTAGAATATTATTTTGGTGATATTTTTGAGAGTTGCATGCCATCAGATTCAGACTTAATGGCTACTACACTACATATCCGATCTCGTCTCTCTCCAGAGGAGCTTCTTATCTTAAATAGATCTTTCTCTGAAGAAGATATTTCAATAGCTCTTGGATAAATGGGGCCGACTAAAGCCCCACGGCCAGATGGGTTCCATGTATTGTTTTTTCAAAAAAACTGGTCAGCTGTTGGTCCGAAGGTAACTCAGTCTTGTTTGTATGTCCTAAATAATAGAGGGTCAATTAGAGAGGCAAATGCTACAAATCTGGTGTTAATCCCGAAGAAGTCTAAGGCAGAAAAAGTTTCGAATTATCGCCCTATCAGTCTTTGTAACGTCATTTATAAATTGGTTACGAAAATGATTACAAATAGATTTAAAAGGGTATTCTCTTTGCTTATTGCACCTTCTCAAAGTGCTTTTGTGCCCGGTCAGTTAATTACTGATAATGTTGTTGTGCCGTTTGAGCTTCTCCACTCGATGAACAAAAAATCTAATGGAAAAAGAGGTTTTATGGCCTTGAAATTAGATATGAGCAAAGCGTATGACCGAGTTGAATGATATTTTTTTTGGAAGATAATGGAGAAAATGGGATTTCCGGCTTCTTAGATTTCATTGATTAATGATTATCTGTCTATATCCTGCGTTGCCTTTTGCCTCAATGGTCGTTCAATGGGTCGGGTGATTCTTTCAAAGGGTTTGCATCAGGGTTATCCACTCTCTCCGTACCTGTTTCTTTTATGTGCGGAAGCTTTTTCATCGTTGATTTCAGTAGCTGAGACTGAGCGGAAGTTGATGGGGATGCAGTGTTCTAGAAATGGTCCGCGAGTTAGCCATCTATTTTTCACAGATGATTCTCTTATTTTTACTCGAGCCACAACCGAAGATTGTAGGGTGCTAATGAACATTTTGTGAGTCTACGAAAGAGCGTCAGGCCAAATGATTAGTCTCGAAAAGTCGGCTACTACTTTCAGTCTGAACGTTAACAACGAGGTGCGAGTGAGTTTGTTGTCTGTTTGGGCATTCAGAATGTTACTTCTCATGACATGTATTTGGGTTTACCAATGATTGTGGGACAGAACAAAAACAAAACTTTTGCTGCGATCAAAGATAAAGTATGGAAAAGAGTTCAGGGGTGGCGACGTGGCTTGTTCTCAGTAGGGGGAAGAGAAGTTCTTGTTAAAGCTGTTCTCCAAGCTGTACCGAGCTATCTCATGAGCATTTTTCAGGTCCCAAAGAAGTTGTGTAATGATCTAAAGTCTATGATTGTCAGATTCTATTGGGGTTCTTATAATGGCTCTAAAAAAATTGCTTGGGTTTGCTGAAAACATCTGTGCCTGCCTAAGGGACTTGGTGGCTTGGGATTTCGGGATTTGCAGTTTTTTAACCAAGCTTTGCTAGCAAGACAGGCTTGGCATAATTATAGGCGATCCTTCCTCTCTTGCTGCTAGAATTTTAAAAGGGAAGTACTTCCATGACTTGGACTTTTTTTCTGCTAGATTAAAATCTAGGGCCTCTTATATTTGGAGAAGTATTCTTTGGGGTAGAGATTTACTTGTGAAGGGTACACATTGGAGAATAAGCTCAGGAAATATTGTGCGACTTTTTCAGGTCCCGTGGCTCTCCCGCCTGGTTACTTTTCACCCTATAACTCGACATGGCCTGTCAGATTTGATGGTTAAGGATATTATTTCTTCTCCCGGGATTTGGAATGAAGTAGCAATTAATAATTTATTTCTCCCTATTGATCAGGAAGTGATTAAGTCTATTCCTCTTGAGTTAATGGTGGGAACAGACAGAATGATTTGACACTTCGAGGCTAATGGCTCATATTCGGTTAAGAGTGGATACAAAATCTTCTCAGTGAAGAGATTTGTTCTATTGGTCCTAGTTCTAATGCCCTTCTAAAGTGGTGGAAAGCTCTTTGGAAACTTAGATTACCTCCAAAAATTAGCTTGTTTATTTGGAGAGTCTTTCATAATGCTCTCCCTGCTAAGGCAAATCTTATTCGAAGGAAGGTCCTAGTTCATGCCTATTGCTCCTGTTATATGAAAGTAGATGAGTCTGTTATCCATGCTCTTTTTTGGTGTTTTGAAGTCAAGGATGTCTGGAAAGAAACTGGTTTATGGGATATCATAAAATCTGGAGCTTGTACTAACATTGCCGATCTTTTAGTGTCTATTTTTTATCGCTGTCCAAGAGACCAGTTTGATTTCTTTTGTGTGCTTCTTTGGTGCCTCTGGACTGATAGGAACATGGTTGTTCACAGTGGTAAGCATAAATCTGCTCATCATTTGGTTGATTTTGCTCGCACTTTTCTTCTTGAGTTTAAGGAGTCCTCTACTTTGTCTAAGGACTGTGGTAGCCTGTCTTTAATTCCAAGACAAAGATGGATTGCCTCTCCTATTGGTTGTTTCAAATTGAGTACAGATGCTGCCGTTCATCCTGCAGAGGTGTATTTTAGTATAGGAGCAGTTGTTCGGGATCATGAAGGAGTGGTAGTTGCGGCTTTAGCCCGGGGAGTGAACGGTGTACTGTTGGTGGAAAATGCGGAGCTGATTGCTTTGCACAAGGGTCTTCGTTTTGCCATTGATGTGGGTTGTTCTCCAACTATGGCTGAGTGCGATACTTCAAAGATTGTGAATGGGCTTAAGTCGCTTAATCCTCTTGCTGTTAATGCTCCTTTGTTTTCTGATATTTTATCGTTTATGAGTTTTGCTAGGTGTGGTTCGTGTCATTATATACCTCGTTGTAGGAATAGGGTGGCTCATAATCTAGCTAGTCATGTTTTTACTCGCCCTAGTGACATGTACTGGGTTGAGTCTATTCCTGCTTTTATTTCCTCCTCTGTTATTGAGGACTTGATTTAATAAAATTCCTCATTTCTTTTCAAAAAAAAAAAAAAATAGAAGGATGAAGAGAAATAACTATTATATATGAGCTAATCTTCAAGAGAAAACTTTGAAAGATCTGTTTTAGGTATTACCAAATAAATAATTAATTGATTAACTTAATAATTAATTAATTATGTTATAACACGCATATAAAAAGTTGTTGCAATGACGAGTGCATATGTTGCAACAAGAACAGGAAAATAAAGAATGAACACCAGACGTTTTTAGCATTTTTCGGACCTCTCCTACTCTACGGGGCCATGTCTAGAGATTAAACAAATTAGTAAATTACAAATACCAATTGACTAATGCAGTAAAAGACTCCCTATTTTTAATTGCCGCAATATATTGTAACAACTTTACCAATCTTATTTAGCGAACTCCCCTCGTCTTGTTGATCCTTTACACGTGAACTCCCTTCACTGGTCCGGATCTGTCTCCTCCCGAAGACGTATTATTCTTCCTCCCGAGGAATAAGATGCATTCAAACAAAGGACCTAGAAAACCTTAAAGTTCGCTAAGCTACTCAATGGCAATAGAACATGCTCTATGCCTTACAAATAAAAGCTTTCTCTAAGTGTATTTTTCTCAATGAAGTGTATGAATAATTTCTTGGAGTAGAAGAGCTTTTATAGGTGATTTTCAGCCTCCTTGGTCATCCATTGTAGTGTGAATAGGCTGAAATCAAATAAGGAAAGAGTTAATAATAAAATCAAAATGTTTCCATAAATGTTGTAATCAACCAGAAAGTTGTTGTTGCAACAACTTTCTGAACAATTACTAGGAAAATTTCCAGATTCATGATTGCTCCTTTGATTCGGTTTGGATATATTTTGGACAGCAGGAAATCTTCATTTAACCAGCCAAAGATTGATAATTAACCTAGAAAATCATATCTCAATCAAAAGCTAAGATTTAAGAAGATTAACCAATCTTTCCTTAAATATCCAGAGTTGTTGCAACAGATCAGGAAATCTGATCATAACAACTCATCAAATCAATCAATTAACTAAAAGAAACTTAATTAATTGATGAGTAAATTTCCAGCAATAATTAAGGATAAAAATCCTTGTGAATTCACTTCAGAAACCTGTCCAAATTTATTGAATAATAAGAGGCATATCAATCAAGGACAAAAGAATGAGCAAATAATCAATGATATATATGATAAATATAAAATGAATTGATTAAAAATTAATAGGAAAATATCCTAACTAGTTATGCACGAAATTTCATTTATATTTCACCTATATTATCACCAGAATCATCAAATATGGAAACAAAATACGTTTGGGCTCATTCTAGAAGGTTTTCATATAAAAAAAAAAACGCAAGTTTCGGTTATTGTAAAATCAACACTTGTTGTAACAACTTTAGACTTGTTGTAACAACATCTTCTTTTTATCAACTTGAGTTCTCAAAACTATGCTATTTAGAATTTCAAACTTTTGGACCTAACAAACTTGATTTATTATTTATTAAGCAGAGGTCAGGCAAAATATTTATGATACGCAATCTCACATTTTCTCCCATTTCTCTCAATATATTACAAAAGTAAACTTAGATCATTCTATCCCAAAATGCAACAGAAAAGGACTTGATGACTGTTTGAAATAAAAAGATCTACACTACATAAATGACAAAGAAATAGCAAAGCGACAATACATAAATGAAAATGTTAATAAAACAGTAAAGGCTTGGCCTACATCATATAATTTGGATTCCTTAGCCAAATGGCCTAATTATAGAGGCCATTTTAAAAATAGCCACTTTTTAAGATAACTAGCAAAATAGTTGCGCAGTTAATCAAACATTGCAAAATGGTCGAACAAGCCCAGCTTCTAGTAGTCACAGAGGCAGTCTTCCTCCACAGCCACGTCCAAGTTTCCATCCTACATAAATGAAAACCATAGGCATGTGAGTAAAAATAATATATATATGTATATATATATATATTTAATTTCCCTTGTTTTAATTATCAGTTCATACTCAAATTAGTTAATTAAGTAAAAAAAAAAAAAAAAACCTTCTCCAATAAGTCATTTTCTGTCGATGCTACTAGCAGGTGAAAAACCCATGTAATTACCAATTAAATTACTTTGAAAACTCAAATATCCATATCTCATAAGTCATAACTTGAGATAAACGTAGTTCTCACTTCAACTAGCATAAGTTGAATTTATAAGCAAAGAAGATAAAAAGGTCGAGTCGGCTTTGTAATAAAGATCCTATAAGGCCACGGCTGTGTCTAGCCCGACCTTTTATGATAAGTTTGGCCTAGCACTGGTCTTTCAAATGCAACGCAAACTGAATTAGGTTTAGAAGAAAAAGAAAAATAATTCTTTTTTAATGATGATATTGCTATAAATGACAAAGTTCAATTGCACATTTGGAACTTCAATATTGTACATGCTTGTTCCATGATGGTTTGTTATTGATCACACCCAAGGTAGGATATGGAATGATGAGTAAGATCATCGGTCATTAAAAACTATAATATATGCTTCTTTCAACCCTCTGGAACTGAAATTTTGATAAGCATAACAAAATATATTATAACATTTTAATCTATAATATTTATGTTATTATTAAACTAAACTCATATTCTAATTATCATATAATTAGTTAGGAAGTAATGTCTAAAAAATTAAAAGAAGAACCTTGTCTAATAAGCCATTTGTTGAATATGTCTTGTTAATGGTACAACCTGGTAAAAACTAATGTAATTTACGAATTAAATCATTTTTAAACTCAAGTCTTCATATCTCATAACCTGAAACATTACCTAGTTCTTGCTTGATCAATGTGCAACAAATCATATTTATAAGTAGAGGTGTCAAGAGGTTGGGCCAAATCTATAATATATACACTATAAACTAATGGGCAATGATTCTGCCCTCTACCTTATGTACCATGCATACAATTTATAGTAAAGTACTCCTTTAAAGTAGTGATCCTGCCCAGTGCTTGACTTGTGGCAATGGATTTGTGCAGCTTGACACATCCAAAGTAGTAAATTGTAATAGACAAAGTCATCAGCATTGAGTATCGGAAAGCCATCATGCAATAACTTAATTACTCCCAATTCAAAATAGTATGACTATGATTTAATTTAGATAGTGAAGGTTTAAATAGTTCTAGTACCATCTAATTCATAATATATTCCCCTTTTAAGCATTGAAAATAAAATTAGTGTTGTCTAACTAACTAGAACCCATTAAACTCCTTTAATAAACGCCCTTACTTAGATTTCTTCATTTTTCGTCTTGGCTCTTATTTAGCCATACATATAGGCATTTAATTATCATTTTGGCATTTTACCATATCCTATAAAATTCCCATTTGACAATATATAGAATATATAGTTAATAATTCATCTTTATCTTTTCCTAACTATACAGATGCATTAACATATTAAGAACAAGCATTAATTATTGAAAGTCTAGATAAAATATCATCTAAATATTGTAAGAGATGACGATGAGAATTAGAGGTGTAAAAAGGGGCTAGGCCAAATGGGTTGGCCTGACCCTAATTGGACTTTTGATAAATCTAGCAAAATACTTTTGATAGAAATAGATAATTTCGTAGGACTATCAATATAAAAATATTAGTTGTCTTATCATCCTATAATAAGAATTTGCTGCACGCATTTGATGCAAGTCACTTAGTAAATTCGGACGAGTAATCACTGGACCACTTGGCATAGCTAAATGCAACACAAAAATTACAAAAAGTTAACCTATTTACAATGTTGATAAATGAAAAATGAGAAGTTACTTACCTAAAATTTTCACGTTCATCACGATTACTTTAATATATAAATACATAATTATTTGCACCATTTTTCCATACTTTTCCATTGCCTCCGGTAAGAGCTTTTACATTCCCGAGAAGAACAGTAAATAAATTATGGGCAATAACTTGAATAGCAATGTAATACTATAAATAATTATATGATATTTTTGGTATTAATGTTAAAATATAATAGAATTGCAAGATTAATATACTTTGAGTTAGAATATTAAGATTAAAAAAAGAATAAAGAAAAATAAAAAAACCTCCTTGGGGACTCCAGGATAGTAATTTAGGCGTTAATGGCCATGCACTTAGTAGGATTTGTAGGATGGTATGCCAGATCATCCATCATGAAAACTATGATGTTTTCATTGATGCCCCAGATTTCAATATTTGATAGGCGTGGCATATGTTAGTCTGCAATACATTCAAAAATTTGATAGATGTAAGAGGACAGATAAAAATTAGACTAATTATAAATGGCCAATATAATAAGATAATATATAGAGAGTGACATAATAAATAAAATTTTTTCTCCCCCAAAAAAAACTTTTTCCATTATAATTGTACACTCTTATTGGTATTCCGTTTTTACTGTTTTCAAAACATTGGTTTGAGAATAAAAGTTTGGAATCAGTGATTGAAAATTGTATTGCCAAATTTAAAATAAGTTTTGGAATTAAAATTTTTGAGGTGATTATCGAAAAAATAAACTAATTACACAAGATTCATTTTGTTGGTTAAAATTAGAAACTAAAGTACAACGACGGTAGTTCAAATATGATAGATATTTACAAAAATAAATTGAAATTCAAACTAAAGTTTTTATTGAGAGAGTTAAGTAAAATCATTTTGTAACTATATCTTCCTATCGATTAATTCTTGCCTTCTAATAGTAACCTAACTAACAATCATTATACAGTGAATATATACAAAATACTCCCAAAAGTTTAATAATAAAAAAAAATTAATAACAGAATTAACAAAATTTATACCATGCACATGGCTCCTACTAGCTAGTTTCTTATATTGCAGCAACCAAAAGAATGGAATAATATCGATACCCTCCATGCCAATGTAACCACCACCGACAACAACCACCTTCTTTGACTTCTCCTAAAGTAGGAGGGCAAAGGAAATGTACACGGAAAGAAAATGTAAGCAGCAAAATTCAAAATATATTCATATATATATATATCCAGTGAGTAACACAAAACACGATTATTTAACACGATTATCAACCATTGAACAAAACCTAGAAAAGTCTAGTGACCCATTAGCAATTCCATTAACAAGCACTATCTAAATTATAATAAACTCCACTTCTAGATACCTTATAATAATTAATTAGCAAGCGTTAAAGACAAAATCAATGTTGACTAATTAACTAGAACCCACTAAACTCCTTTAATGAACACCCTTAATTAGATTTTTTCATTTTTCTTCTTAACACTCATTTAGCTATATATATATAGGCAACACATATTTAATTAACATTTCGGCATTTCCCATTGTCTCTAAAAATTTCCGTTTGATAATATATAGGATATATAGCTAATAATTCATCTTTTATCTTTTTCCAACTGCACAGAAGCATTAACATATTAATAACAAACATTAATTATTGAAAGTCTAGATAAAATGTTGACTAAATAGTGTAATGCATCATTATAATGACTTAATGAGAATTAAATATATAAAAATAGGCCAGGCCAAATAGGTTGGCCCGATCCTAAAAACCTTTTGCCCTATTGTCAAGGTTCTTTTTAAAAAAGTTTTTAATTATGAAAAATAATTTAGGGCCGGGCCACCCTTTAGCCAAGTGGGCTATAGGGCCGGTTAGGTCCTATCATGTAAATACTAGACTGTGTCGGTCTGATCCTAACTGGTTTCTCTTATTGGATCGGCCTGTCCCGTCCCGCTTTTCTTCTATGGTCCATTCGACCCAAATTGGGTCGAGTCGGGCAGCCCATTTTTACACCGCGAATGAGGATATCTTTTTTTTTCCCCTCAAATATTACTAAATTGTATAGATAGAATACTGATATTAATAAATAGTTAATGCTAATTATTTAATAAGCTAAGGTACCTAGAAAAAATACATAATTGCATTTCCTATGTTTTAGCAATATAGGTGCTTTTATTTCTTTGACATTTGTTATGTTTTAGCTAATTGTTGAATAAAATAATCTTGCTCAAATTTGTTACATCTATATGGGTCCCAATCCAAAAGGTTTTTTAAACCTATAGAATTAATTTTTTTTTTTTTCAATCTAACAGCAACAATGACTTATATATATATAGCCTCCAGCTATTTAAAACTCGTGATAGATACTTTATATATAAATATTTATGTACCATATTTTATTCAATTTGGATTTCATTATATATTTATATATGTAAATATAGGGACCAATCTAGTGGGTATTTTTTTTTTTGTTTCAGCCGCTAGATTATTATCTAACAGTTATAATAATTTTAGTAGTTGAAAAAAAAAATAAATAAACATCATTTAATATTATTTCTCTCTCTACCTTTTTAATTATTACTCTCTTTTTCTCTATCTTCGTGGTAAAAAGATTATCTATCTATATATAAGTAAAAAAAAACCCTACCAGAATATTGGATTTCATATATATATATATATATATATGTATATATATAAAAGGGTATAAAAGTGCTTTTGTCAATTAAAATTAATTCTATTCTACTCTCATAATTAATGAAACACAAAATTTCTCATAGTCTAATTCCATTGTTCTAACTACTAAATATGTGAATTACTTTCTTTTTCGATCCCATTCCTATTCTTATTTCATTATTATTGTTCCTATTCCATTACTATTTCAAAAATGGAACCAAAGACAACCTTAGTTCTCCCTCATGCATACTAGAATCTGAACGAAAGTTCTACCTTACATTCTAGGAATCTCATGTAGATATGTTCTACCACGTGAATACCCCATGGGAGCCACCTCAATGAAGGGTCTCCTTTATAATTACAAGTGTAGATCAGAGCCAGACCAAGAGCTAGCAGGCCCTAATTCTCCCCTCCCTTTTTGAATTTGAATTAATTGCCACCCTTAAATTTATCTTGATCTTCCGAAGAAGCAGTCCTTGTTAGAAGATTTGGGGAATACACAGCTATACAGGTGCTTTCTTCAACATTTCTTATGTTTTAGCTAATCGTTGAATAAAATGATTTTTCTCTGTTTTTATTGTTGTTACGTATGTACATAAATGTTCCAATTGCTTAGAACTCGTGAGAGATACTTTATATATGAATACTTATTTTCCATATTTTATTCAATTAGCTTTGCAATAGTACGACACATACACTAATTTAAATATTTTCTCATTCCCTTCCGTGAGAAAGATGGGAGGATATATGTTTATGCTTTCGAACATTTCATTGGTAATACATGTATACACTTTGAAACACCTGTTAACTACTAATTAATTTGGTTTCTTTTAAATGGTGACAAAGATGGGAGGATATATGTTTATGCTTTCGAACATTTCATTGGTAATACATGTATACACTTTGAAACACCTGTTAACTACTAATTAATTTGCTTTCTTTTAAATGGTGACGTTTATGCTTTTGTTGTGGAGTTTTGTGCTGGTGACAATCCCATATATAATGTTGCTTGAGTGCAAAGATTAGACTTATAATATGGACCTGTGATGTTTTTAATTTTTGTTTTCAACAAAAAAAAAATAAAATTGTGACATCTATCTGTATGTATTGCTTTGTTGTTTGGTTGGGTCGGGTTTGATCTATGCAGCTCACAAATTTGTTGAAATTAATTTAATATTATGGTAATACTAGTCTGATGGTTTTGATGATGCTGATATACATAACCTTACCTAAATCAGTTTTTTTTTTTTTTTTTTTTTTTTTTTTTTTTTTTTTTTTTTTTTTTTTTTTTGTGTCAATTTAGATTAAAAGTAATTATTACAACTGGTTTAGTTGTGTGTTGCTTGTGTTTGCAAATCTTGTTGTTTCAAATTCAACATCGTCCGATGACGCTGATGCTACTAATGCTGCTGCTGAAATTGCCACTTCAGATGCTCCTCCTGTAGATGCATCCATGTCATCGTCAGAGCCTGCAAAGGTATTTGCAGCGATATTTATTTCAATAATATTGTTCGTCATTTTATAATAACTATTGATGCTAGTATTATATTGTGTAGTACTATTACTGCTTTTCAGACGGTTTAAGTTCAAATTACAATATTTACAGGTCGAAGAGGGACTAAAAAATTATTCCCAATTTGAAGATACAAGTTTTACGAATGCTGGCGAACTAGAGGATCTCATAGCAGCTGCTCTTGATCCAGATGAGGATATAGATTTTTGGATGTCTGATTATGTGGGTCTTTCGCTTGAGGTATTTTGAACAATTCTCTGACTAATATTTGATCCCCCATTGACATATATTAGTGTCTGCTATTTATAAGTTAATTAACTATATACCAGAAAAGAATGATGTTCAATCATCATATGTTTAAGTAAAATTTGAATGTCATTAATCATGCTTAATTTCTCTTATGATGTAAGTAGATAAGGTCTACTCCTCCTGGCACTCCATATTATCTTGAGCTTCAGAAGGAGCTAGAAGAAGATTTGGCTCGGTGGAAGCGTGAGGACTACATTTTTTCTCATTTAAGGAGGCTTTTTCTCCAAGGTGATCATGATCATCAAAATATATAGCTCACAAGGGACGCTGAAGGATGAAGAGGGATCAGACGTGAACCCTGTCACAATAATGGCAAAGTAAACTACTCTCTCCCACACACACACACACACGTATATATATATATATGTATTAGTGTATATATATAAGCAGCTTTTCCAAATCTTAATCCCTTGAAGTCCAAGTTGATTGAATTGACCAGTTCAAGTCTCGTACGTGCAGATAGAGATTTACGAGGAACCCTGTAGAATATTAGGTATGTATGGAGATGCAAAATATGGTGTCGTTTATTATGATATGGTTAGTTGACTTAGGTGTCACGCTTGAACGATTCACTGCAGCCTTAGTCAGTATTTTGGAGGATTCAAATTGTCCGAAAGCTCGCGCGTTTTTCTGAAAGCCAAAGCTGGACGACCCAGTTCGAAGGCCGAGAATTCTCTATAATCCATTTATATATATAAGATAATATATTTGAGGAATAAAACGTAAACATGTAATGTGTTAAGTTGAGTTCGCAATTGGCATGAGATATGAAAAATTTCTTGTCCTTTAATATGGTTGTCATTGATCAACCTTATTTCTTTTTTATTATATTTTTTCTGTAAGCCAAAAAAAATTATATAAATGTTCATCATCAATAGTTTGGAAAATTGCCCGAACGGTTCTTCATTAATTCATGCCTGTAACCTTGATCATGTGATGCAAACTACAGTTAGATCACAAATACTTTTCCTAGTATTGTCTACCATTATATAATACTCGTTTTGTGGCTTTATATAATTACAGGATACAGAAATAAATGGGATATCCGTTCTTTAGTACTGGTTGTTGTTGGTACTATATTACAACCTTTATTAGGAGATAGAATTTGTGTTGATTATTGCTCTCATTTTATATCATCTCTGTAAGTTGTAACAGATGATTGAGTTCAAATCTAATCTTCCGTAAGAAACAATAAAATAAAATATGAGAACATAGTTTTATGAAGGTAATCTCACTGGCAATATGTTTAAGCTTTGCGTCCACTTTTGGCCAAAGTGTTTTAATATCCACTTATGAACATAATGTAATTCAATATTCATATTGTTGTTGGCTCTTTACTATATTATTGTAGAAGTTGAGCACTACAAGAAAAAATAAACAAAAATAAAATAAAATAAAAATGAATGAATGAATATGCAAAGATGAGATGAAATATTTCTTGTCCTTCATGATTTTCATTGATCATCTCCGGGACTTTAAAATTACTCGATAAATTAATCTTGAAAGTAAAATCACTACAAGAAAACAAACCTATGGCGACGACATCTATAGTGGCGACATGATATCATTGCTATAGTGTCCTCTATAGTGACGACATAAAAATGTCGTCGTTATAGTTTTGGCGGGCAAAAATATAGCCACCATATTTCACACTAAAATTTATATTATACACTCTATAACGATGGCAAATATCGTCGTTATAGGGTTTACTTAATAAATTTTAATTTTTTTAAAGGTAAAAAGAATAAAAAACTAAAAAAAATAAAATATTTAATCTATAGCGACGACATTTGTCGCCGCTATAAATTTTATTTAATAAATTTTAATTTTTTTAAAAATCCGCTATAGGTTTTGAATAAAATTTTAAGCAGTAACATTTACCGTTCTAAATTTAAAAAAAATTAATAAATTATTTTATTTTACCTATAACGACGACAAAAAATCGTCCCTATAGGTTTTAAATGAAATTTTGAGCGGTAATGTCTACCGCGCTCAATTTTAAAATTTGAATAAAACGATGTCCTTCGGACTACAGCAGTGACAATACTATCTATAGATACTATATAATAAAAACTCAAATATTTTTCTTTTTCCTCTATCCTCTCATGAATTCACTCACTCTCTCTAAATCCCACTCCCTCTCATACTTTCTCTCCGATTTTCACTTTCTCTCACTCCCTCTCATTTCTCACTAATATATATTTTAGATTTATATATGCATATCTAGTTTTCTTTTGTTTTATATATTTATGTAAATATTTTGTTATAAATACTAATTTTTTGTTTCTTTGATTAATTGTTACTCAGGTTTGTGCTATTTTGGATTTCAAGTTTTTTCTTTATTAGAGAGGTAAGTTTCCTTAAATTCTAATGTAGTTTAACTGATTTTTTAAATATATGAATTAATTAATGTTTTATATATTTATATGAATGTGTGAATTTTTTATTATAATTTTATGGAACATTTATTGATTTGAGGTTGAATATACTTTTTGTAAAATATATATTTTGGTTTAGGAAATTTATTAATAGTTTGATTATAGAATATAGAATATGTTTGTTTAAGAGTATTAGTTTTAATTTTTAACTTTGATTTTGAGGTTTCTTTTTTTTGTAGTTTTTTTCGAATTGATTTTAATTATTGTATGTATAACTTTATTGTTTCTCTTTTAAAAATAATGATTTAAGAATTAATTTATTTTAACTAAACTAAATATAATTGTTTTTTAAAATCTGTAACATCTATAGCGACGATATTTGTCGTGGTTATAGGTATTAATTTAATTTTTTTTATAAAAAAAATATGTCTATAGCGACGACATAGGTCATCTATAGTGGCGACAAAATATGTCGTCGCTATAAGGGGTCTATGCCGATGGACCTATAGGGACGACAAAATTACGACGACTTTGCCGCCACTATAGACCTATAGCGGCGACAATCTGATCTATAAGTCGTCATTATAGACCTTTTTTCTTGTAGTATGCATGTATACACGATCTCATTTTGAATTGTAATGTTTGGGCTATTTGTTATACATTTGACAAGTACTTCAAGAACCATTTGTTATAAAGCCTGAAAACAACATATCAGTAGTGAAGATTAAACCTCTCGATCTCGCTCCAATACAAATTGAAAACGGCAAAGAAGCCGAGTAGTAAGAAAAAGAACACGACAAGAAATACTTAGTTCATCAGATGTCTTTTATCATTTGCTCTTTTATTTTCACATATTTTTGAGATAGTGAGGACACTCTAATTTAGATTGGGGTGGTGGCATGTTCATATTCTACCATATGCATACTAAGAATCTCATGTAGATATATACTACCATAAGTTCCACACCTCAATAAAAGTTCTCCCTTATATGTACGTACTAGGACCCACGTGAATACCCCATGGGATCCACTTCAACGAAGGGTCTCCTTTATATAAATAATTAGATGGGTAGAACACAGCCAGATCAATCCTTTTGAATTTGAATGAATTGCCATCCTTAAATCTGTCTATCTTCCAAATAAACAATCCTTGATAGAAGATTTGAGGAATACACAGCTATACAGGTGCTTTCTTCAACATTTCTTATGTTTCAGCTAATCGTTGAATAAATGATTTTCCTTTCTCTGTAGATGGTCAATTTTATGTTTTTTTCTTTTTTCCTTTTTTTTTTTGGAGTTTTTTCCTGGTGACCAATCCATCGCATATATTGTTGTTTGAGTGCAAACGTTAGAATCATAAAATGGACCTGTGAAATTTTTATTTTTATTTTTTTCAAAAACAAAATTGTGACATCTATCTGTATATATTGCTTTGTTACTGGGTTGGATATGGTTTATGCAGCTTATAAATCTCTTGAAATTAATTAAATAATATTATTGTAATACTCTGATGGTTTTGATGATGCTGATATATGTAACTTTACGTAGATCAATATTTCTTTTGTTTTGTGTCAATTTAGATTAGAAGTAAACCAGAATGATTACAACTGTTTTAGTTGCGTTGCTTGTGCTTGCAAATCTTGTTGTATCAAATACGACATCGTCCGATGATGCTGATGCTTCTGCTGCTGAAACTGCCACTACTTCAAATGCTCCTCCTGTAGATGCATCCATTGCGTCATCAGAGCCTGCAAATGTATTTTCAGTGATATTTATTTCAATATAATATGGTTCATCGTTTTGTAATTAGTAGTAACGGTTAAGTTCAAATTACAATAATTACAGGTCGAAGAGGGACAAAAAATTTATTCTCGTTTTGAAGATACAAGTTTTTCAAATGCTGGCGAACTAGAGGATCTCATAGCGGCTGCTCTTGATCCAGATGTGGATATAGACTCTTGGTTGCCTGAATCATTGCCCGAATTTATGTGCGATTATGTGGGTCTTTTGCGAGAGGTATTTTGAACAATTTTCTACCTAAAATTTGATCCCCCGTTGACATTAGTGTCTGCTATTTATAATGTTCAATCATCATGTCTATGTAAATTAAAATTTGAATTTCATTGATCATGTTTTCTCTCGTCATGATGTAAGTAGATAAGGTCTACTCCTCCTGGCACTCCATATTATCTTGAGCTTCAGAAGGAACTTGAAGAAGATAAGGCTCGGTGGAAGCGTGAGGACTACATTTTTTCTCGACTGAGAAAGCTTTTATTGGAAGGTGATCATGGACATCAAAATAGCTCACAAGGGACGTTGAAGGATAAAGAGGGATCAGGCACGGGCCATGTGTTACCACTGGTAAAGTAAAATACTCTCTCTCACACACACATATATATATATGAGCAACTTTTTCAAATTTTATTCCCTTTAAGTTCAAGTTGATTTAATTGATTTGGTTCAATTCGCGTACGTGCAGATACGCACTTATGTGGAACACTGTGGAATATTAAGTATGTATGGAGATGCAAAATATGGTGTCCTTTATAATAATATGGTGGACTTAGGTGTCACGCTTGAACGATTCACGGCAGCCTTAGCCAGTATTTTGGAGGATCCAAATTGTCCAAAAGCTCGTCGTCTTACTGAAAGCCAAAGGTGGACGACCTAGTTGAAAGGTTGACAAATTCTATATAATCTATTTGTATATCATAATATATATGAGGAATAAAAAATAATCAACATGTAATGTGTTAAGTTGGAAAAATTTCCTGAACCACAGGTTTATATGAGGAATAAAAAATAAACATGTAATTCGCTGCAGTTCTTCATTGATTCATATGCCTGCAACCTTGATCATGTGATGCAACTATAGATGATAGATCACAAATACTTTTGCTTACTCTGTCTACCATTATATGTACTCTTTTTCGGGGAAACTTATATTATTAATTGGAAATTTAGTCAAAATATATACTCATGTGATCCAGATATAAGATGTGGGTATCCGTTCTTTATTACTAGTTGTTGTTCGTACTTCTATTACATCATTTATTAGGAGATAGAATTTGGGTTGATTATTGCCCTCATTTTGTGTCATCTCTTGCAACAAATGATTGAGTTCATGAATATAAATATGATCTTTCATAAAAAAGCAATAAAATAAAACGTTTGAATATAGTTTTATAAAGTTAACCTCACTGGCAAAATTTATTGAGTGCTCTGCATCCACTTTTGGCCATGTTTTCACATCTAATCGTAGTCTTTGTATCCACATATGAACATAATGTAATTCAAAATACATGTTGTCGTTGGCTCTTTATATAATTATAATAAGTTGAGCACTACAAGAAAAAGTAAAAAATAAATAAATGAATGAACGAAAAGTGCAAAGATGAGATGAAATATTTCTTGCATTCATGATGATTTTCATTGATCACTAGGACTTTAATTAAAACTACTCGATAAATTGATCTTGGAATAAACATATATAAATCTCTATATGAATTGTTGTGAATGGAATATTTGTTATGCATATTTTGACACGTACTTCAAGCACCATTTGTGATACGAAGTCCAAAAACTACATCGAGATAAAAAAATTTTCTTGAGGATTAAACCTCTCGATCTCACTCGAATACAAATTGAAAGCGGTAAATAAGCCAAGCAAGAAAACAACACATCAGGAAAATACCTGTTTCAGTGGCAGTAAATCAATCCCACGTCTAGGCAGGCTTGAGACCTTGTGCAGTCAACAATATCAAGATGAAATTACACCCTCAGTCACTCTCAAAACTAGATATGTCTGTAACATTGCTCAAGGCAATATATATATATACATATATTTGAGAAATACAAAAAAAAAAAAAAAATGTAATTAATTTGGTAAGTTGATCAGTTGGTAAATGGCATGAGATGAAATATTAATTTCTTGTCCTTCGTAATTTACATTGATCACAAGGACGACTTTAGAAATTAAATCAAAGCTCTATACCAAAAAAATTAAATCGAGATAAAATGGTTATGGAAGTCCGATTTTCCCCATTATCCTTCCAACAGTTGAAGCCTAAAAATTATCTTAAAAAAAAATTGTACCCTAAAAATTGTCAAATTGACACACATACACACATATAGTATACATGTATATTAATATCGATTCTCCCATCAAATTATTATAGAAAGAAAATTTTCTAAGAAAATACGATGACTAGCTAAAAATACAGGTCAAACTGTAAATCTGATTTGAATTTCCTTCAAAATAAGTCTTCTTTCTTCTTTTTGAAAACCGATCCTCATTATACGTCACGAAATCTCATCCCAGTATGAAAAAAAGTACTATTGCACTTGAAATTATATGTATGTGTATATGTATAACACTGAATTTTAACGAGTATATTTATTGGCGTGTATTTTGTGTTGCACACATTGTAAGTTGTTTTTCAACAAATTTTAAAATATATATGGCCCATTTTATTAAGTTTAATTAGATATTAACTATTAAAACTAATTGAATAGCATCAAGCCATCAATATTCAAATTGTAAAGTCAAACCAAGAATTTAATTTAATTGATCATAACGATATGTAAGAAAAATAATCCAGAAGAAGGACCACAAAACACAATAATCCAAAAGCCAACTAATACTTTATTTCATGTATTGTAATGAACGCATTAACAAATATAAAGCTACGTACCCTAAACCATAATTTGCATGGAATCGACTTGTACTCACTAATTATGGGCATTTTCAAACCCAAACCCTAAAGGACCACTAGCCCCACGAAACGACGCCAGCGGCTGAGGAGGACCAGCCTTTCCCATCATCAAGCCTTGAGCCTGAGTGGAGACCTTCCTCTTCAGCTCGTACAACTCCCCCAAGTGACGCTCCATCTCCTCCAGTGTCATCCCCTCTACCGGCTTCTCCCACCACCACCCGCCGTTGCTTCCGTTAGACATGCCTAACTCCTTCTTCAAAACCGACGCGAGCCTCGCCTCGGCCGCTCGCTTCTTCTCGGCCTCCAACTCCTTCGTGGCTTCGACGTAAGTCCTCAAGTTGTACTCCTGCGTGGCCGCTTGTACTGCCGACGACTCCGAGTTAGTAGTACTAGGGTAGGGTGCCGTCGTTGATGTTCCGTTGCGATAGCGGCTGATGACGGCGTCGACGGAGGGGTGGCCAAAGCAGAAGAGCTTTCCATTAGGGGAGAAGACTATAACGGCAACGTCAGAGCCACAAAGGATGCTGAGCTCGCCAGCCTTCTTGAAGAGGCCAGATCGTCGTTTGGAGAATGTGACTTGTTTGTTGCTCTTCTTTTCGAGTTTCTTTATTTCGATTTTCTGCCTCCCTTGGGTTCTCTTTCGGACATCCATGATAAGGAAAATTAGCAAAGTGAAGGAAGATTAGTTTTTTTATAAAGGCAGTTTTTGTGTGTCTTTTTTCTTTTTCTTAAAAAAATATTGTTGATTGGAGATGATTTTGGTATGTTATTTATTGATTCACCAATTAGCAAATTAGTAGAGGAATAAGAATGGGAATGTTTCCCAATTTATGTCAGGGAGATCATATTCAAAGATTTCGGGCAAGAAATTAAGAGATAAGATTTGAAAAATTTTTGATGAGTGTATGATTTATTTCGGGGAAATAGTAATTAAATTTTTGTCTAAAAGTATGAACACAAGGCATTGTACTTTACATAGGGCCGAAGTTTATATTCATAGGTTGTTTTCATATTATCTGTCGGAATCTGTCAATATGAACAACTTACACAATAACTAGTATGAATAAATAAGAAAAAGAAGTTTGAGGAAGAAAATTATTTATAAGGAATTTTCCGAATTTTTTTTCATTTGTCCTTATTATATATTCTTGATTGGAGATGATTCTGGTATGTTTTAGTCACCAATTAGGGCAAGCTACCCAGAGACATTTTTATGTGAGTGATTTATTTTGGGAAAGAAAATCCGTCTAAAGACATTATAAATTTGTGTAAAGTAATAAGACTTGATAAAATTTGGACAGAAGAAAAAACATGTGTTGTTCACATGACGTGCTAGGATAATTAAAAAAGAGGTGGGAAAATTGGGGTTCTATTTCAAATTTTGGACTTTTGGTCTTATGAAGGGTTCTGGAGTATTTTCAATGGTGATTCCCCCACCCTTCTGTAACGATCATCACGATCATCATGTGTAATCACGTTAATGTGATCTTTTCTTTCGTCCATCAAGGATGGCTATTAAAACATGTTATTGTCACAAATATGTTACTTCACGGAGGTTTTTGAACACT
Source organism: Trema orientale (assembly GCA_002914845.1). Taxonomy (NCBI): domain Eukaryota; kingdom Viridiplantae; phylum Streptophyta; class Magnoliopsida; order Rosales; family Cannabaceae; genus Trema; species Trema orientale. The sequence goes on along the minus strand of JXTC01000367.1, from coordinate 136,918 downwards.
AATTATTTACTTTAAGTCCAAATGGTCTCTATCTAAAGAATTTAGAGAACTTTAGTACCGCAGACGATAATTAATTATAGAAACAGATTTATATATAGATCACACACACATAAACAGCCAGTCCTGATTCCCTTGAATTTGAGTGAATTGCCACTCATAAATCCATCTTGCTTTCCCAAAGAAACAGTCTTCGATTGAAGACCTACTTAAGGATTACACAACTAAACAGGTGCTTTCTTCAACATATCATGGAATAAAATGATTTTGATCTGTTTCTTAAATTCTCCAATTGCTTAGAACTACTGGTGACAGACTTTATTTTATAATTTTTATGTACTATACTTGATTCAATTGAATTTTTGATATATATACTTACGACATATATGAACTAATTATTTAAATATTTTCTGTTTTTTCCACTGCAAAAATTTTTTGATTATTGAAAAAAAAAAGGAGATTGGAGCGAGGATGTGTATGCTTTTGAAGATATTATCGTCGGTAGTGTATATATATCACTTCAGACATCGATTTTTCCTTTTTTCTTTTTTTAAAAACATAAGACTTCGTGACTTTTATTAAATCAAATCTTCAACCAAGAGATTGGCAATACATTCCAAGATTACATCAGCCGACAACGAAAGAAAGTCATCTCTAAAATAAAGTTTTACATCAGCTGACAACGAAAGAAAGTCATCTCTAAAACAAAACTTTATAAATGTACGAGTTACTTTATTGTTCTCTTGAATAACAAAGTGACAAAAACCTATACCACAAGAATATACTAAAGACTAGGTATGTCACGACCCAAAACCTTGGCCAGTGGCAGAAGGAGAATTTCACAAAGATGGGATATTCTTTGATTTATTTGAGAGGTGTCTAAAATGTTTTAGTTTTATAAACAGTTTATTTTGATAAAGTATTTGAAATTTCATCCCATGAACCTCTCCCACAGTTCGTATACACCATTAAACATAGACCGAATAATAATTGAAAAATGTTAAATCAAATACGAGTCCAAGCATCATCAACATCCACAATAAAAGTCAAATCCCAGAATGGCATACATAAGTTCACAGAAAAAATAGAAAGTAGTAATCTTGGTTCAATGCTAATACAAAATCCCAAACAGTCTAAATACCACAACAGTAGACTTTTAGCATCACCAAGAAATGAACGACAGTCAAGATGGCCTCTTACTCCTTTTGATCACCAAGATCGCACTGGACACCACCTGAGGAAGAGAGGAAGGGGGTGAGCATACAATGCCCAGTAGGAAAATAGTTACCTCGAAGAAAAATAGTTTAGTGATAGAAAACTCCTGCATAGTTAGTTCAAATCCAAAACATACACGCACACACATATATATAATCCAAATTGAAAACCCATATATATAAAACAGTGTAATCAAAATTATCAATCCATATGCACATGACACAAATCAATTCATATCCATGAGCTCACATCCTCTCATCTGTGGAAACTTAGGATGATGGCACTAAGTGTACCTAATAGCCTACCTGACACCTGAGCTCATACCCGGAGGGGACACCCATGTGTCGCCTACCAAACCTGGAGGGGCAACCGAATTGCCTACACCTGCCAAATGGGGAGGAAATCAGAAGAACAAACCTTGTGCGGGTTTACGGACTCTGCACTGACGGTGGGGCACGTAGCGCCACACTGTAAACCCACGATTTTAACACGGTGCTCATGTATGATCCTATAATACGTGCAATATAGAACTGAAGTGTAAAAACTACTGTACTCTAGTTTTTCAGTAAAACATGCATAATAGGATTTTATAGAAAAACAGGCAGCATAACGGCCCTATTTTTGATATACCCAAAATAACCTACACACAGTAAATTCTCAGAGCAATACAGTATATATCATACAACCAGATTCCATCACATATAATACAAATAATTAAAAACACACTTGTTCTTATATATTACAAAAAATAAGTTTTAACTCAAAAAGGTATAAAACGAAGGTAACTGAACCCCTACCTCATCGGAATAGTGATACCACGCTATTGAGTCCTCAAGGTGTCGTTGACGATTGCCCTGAGGGTCGGGAACCAATTCCGAGCCCTCGTTCGTGCTCTTGTGAAAAGTCAACTTCTCACCAGAACTTCAATTCCACAAACAGACCTTTTTATTGAATTTCTAGCACCCAAAATAGCTAGGTTAGATATATAACTTGTCCAATTCGGGTCCAGATCCACACCGGATCGGTGGCATACAAAACGAGACAAAATCTTGACCATCTGATCTCGATTTTCGTGCTGGTCACCAAACAACACAATATATATATATATATATCAAACTTTTCCATTTTTCTAGTACATTCCAAAATGCGGTAAAAAACGCAATCCAACGGCCGGAATAAAAAAATCAAGCTTAAACTCAAAATACCCAAAAATAGCATCTTTTGATTCGAGCAGTATGGGGTTAAGATATATATACCTTGACAATTCTCGCAACGATACGAATCCAACAAGCCTGGTTTGAGGTCAAATGGCGGCCGGAATCTTTGCCGGTGGCCAGAAATCAGAAAAGGCCATTAACGGCTTCGTCACCTTCTCTAGCGACGTTGAGCACTCAAGCGGCCCTGCAGCCAGTCAGCGTTGACTCGTGGCGGCACGGCGAAGTAGTGCCTGCTGGTCAGCTGGCCGGACGGAGCCTGAGGTGGCAGCGGCTTGCTTCGGTGGTCTTCGGCCGAGAGAGGAACATAAAGAAAGAAGGAGATACAAAGAGAGGGGGGACGAGAGGGAGATACAGAATATAATATATATATATATATAATTAGTTTTTTTTTAACCAAGATATATACAAGATATCCTCAACTAAGATATCCCAATGAATTACTTTAGTTTACTTTTTTTTCTTCTCTTTTTTAATATGTTCAATTTATATTTTGTTTGGTACTCATGGATCAATCCTATCCTGGCAGGCCATCCTATGTTATTTGAGTGCAAACGTTAGCCTGATGATATGAACATGAGATGTTGTTAATACAAGCGTGACATCCATTTGCTTTGTTGGTGGGTTTAGCTTGTAATTATGTTGAAATTAGTGTAAATAACATTATTACTTTTGGGAGGAACCAACTGAGGCTAGCACAGTTGGTTCAAAGTGGACCAAGGTTTGAAAAATGTGTGTGTGAGTTTGAGGGGTCAGAGATTTAAATCTTAGTACTAACGGGTGTGTGAGTTAATTAGTGGCGGTGAGTTATTTTCATTTACTTTTGTAATAAGTGGTGGTAGCGACTGTGAGTTATTTTTATTCATCTTTGTAATAAGTGGTGGTCATTAGTTAAGCTCGTCTTTTAAAAAAAAAAATGATTTTGTGAAATAGTGTCCATGTCATATTTAAAATTGGGGGAGGGCTACAGTAGGGGCGCCCCTACGTAGGGTCACCCTTTATACACCGTTTGATGGGAATCTGTGGGGAATAACGGAAATCTGTGGAGAATCTATTTATACACAGATTCCCATCAAACGGTGTATAGACAGGCCCTACGCAGGGACGCTCCTACTGTAGACGCGCCCTTAAAATTGATGGGAAAATATCTACAGTCTCCTTTTCACTTTGTCGGCAAATATTAGCGTGCAAAAGAATATCTACTTCAATTTTTCAAAAAAAATAAAATAAAATAAAATCGGTATATAAGGTCTTAGCGCGCTTTTTCCTCCAGCAAATATTTGTTTTTAGTTTCCATCAATTATCTAGAAATTATATCTGAAAAACGATTCACTATCAAAAAAATTTCTCATGTTCTTCGCTATTTCTTTTACATACCTCTATATATGTATATATTAATAAAAGCCAGAACCGTATGTATATCTAGGACAAGAAGATTTGGTTTTTTTCCTAGAAAGCTTTTCGTCTTCTTACTCATCTCTCTCGATTTATCTCCCATTCCTTCTCCTACATCTGCAAGAATTGCAGTTCTCCGTTATAGATATAGAGAGATACAGATAAAAAAATCAGATAGAGGATGTTCAGATTGGAGATCGATCGCATACCCGGTAATCATTTTCCTTTTTTTTTTTTTTCGTTTTTTTTTTCCTTAGTCATGCCAGAGCAGTAAATTCCTTATCTTCGTCTTTTTTTTTTCTTTTTTGTTTTTTCATATATTAGTTTCTTATTTATCTGCTTCTATGGAAATATTGCGTGAGGTTTTTGATTTTTTTTTTTCTTTTTGGATGATGGTTAAGGATTAAGATTGGTGGTGTATTTTATTTTATTTTTTTGTCTTTACTTCATACATTTCTTAAATGGATAAAAAAGTGCTTCCGAATGATGGATTGTTTTGCATCAGAAATTTGGTATTAAAAAGTGCTATGGTATTAAAAAACAAAAATACTAAAGTTATGTGACTTGTGGCACTAACTATTGAGTAATGCTATGGACACAAAAAATTTACACTAACAACTTACACCATATGATGTGGTATCCATTTCAACCACTAAATTTTAAATAGTGTGGTCCCACTTTAAATAAGATAATGGTTAAAATGGATGACACATAATGTGGTGTAAGTTTTTGGTGTAAAGTTTTGGTGTCCCTAGCATTATTGCTAACTATTATATATCACTTTCTCACATCGTTCTATTAATTACTTGATTTACCCTCTTTTAAATATTAGAAATTATGTTTTGTTTCGTCACGGAGTCATCTCACTCTGGCCATCCTAGGTTTGAGTCCAAACTTTAGACTGACGATGTGGATGTCTGATTTTGCTAATAGTAGCATTAATTTTTTTTATTTCATTATTTTTTTGATTTACTGTTTTTTTTTTTCGGTGGATTGAGTTTAGTTTTACAAGTAGATCTCTAGAAAAAAAGGAATAAGGTAAAGAAAAGTGAAAAGAATAGGGAATCGTAGTTTTTTTCTTATTCACATTTGGAAATTTAAGTCTGTAATTTTTAGTAATTTTAGGTAAAAAGATAATTAAATATTAGTTTTACGAAATTCAAAGGAAGTTATGTATCAAATAATTACGTTTTAGTCCTCAAATCACTATAAATTTCACAACTATTAAATTTTTAAGTAACTTTAATTACTTAATAAAAATGCCCCTTAAAGTTTAAGAAAACTTGTGATTAATATGTTCAAAAACTCATAAATAATTCATAGATTATAATAAACTGAGTTCAATTGAAAACTCTAATCTAAAGTTCAAAATAATTTACATCAAACTATTTGTAGTTTTAAGTTCTCAAATTTACTATAAAACTATCCTCATATACCCACTTAGTAGATTTACTAATCTTGGCTAAATAATTGAACAAGGGAAGAAAGACAACAAAATATGAATACTCACCAGGGATTAAGAATAGAACTGTAAGTATAAGCTACGCAATTTGTCTGACCACTGGGATTACTACCTCTAATAGACAAACACCTGAAAGTGAGAAAAGTATCAGGTAAATATTCACATGCTCAGTAGTAATTCAATTACCTTTTTGAATGAATGCAATTTTACCAAACCTATATGGTTAATTCCTATTCCAAAATCTATTTATAAACTAGGTATATAAAACAATTAGTATCTAGAATAATCACATATTCAAAACTAAAACGAAATCCACATAATTGTACATATCATAAATTAACTATGTATATGAGTGAGCTCTTATCCTCCCATCACGGCCCTGTAATATCCCTTACCAGAGGTACCTAGCATCCTGACACTACCCGTAGGTGTGTCAGCCTAAAACTTGCGCAGGGGCCTAGGTCTTTCATCTAGAACTGCAGCAACTCGCCAGCGATCTAAACTATCATGATGGAATAATGAAACTCAAGTGTGTGATCCTATGGTATGTACAACATATAACTGTTCACAATAACTATGCATCCAAGAATCAAATCATGCTTTAAAATTCAACGTAGCATTATTCTAGGATTTACTATAATATGGGCAGCATACCGCTATTTTACCTCATAATCACAATATAAAAATATGTAAAATAAGCCACACAGTCAAATCCCAGTATAATCCAATAATTTTCAACAATTATTCAAACCATCATTAAATCACGATTTTTCATAAATAAGTTTTAATGCAATTATAAGTCAAAATAAATATAAAATCAGGTAATTGAGCTCCTACCTCAAAATGGTAGTTATACGAAGCTAACAACACTTGAAGAAACTCCCGTTGGTCACTTGGGTATTCAAATAGCTGTTTCGGGATCCTGGTAAGTCCACTTGGGAAAGTGACTTTTCTACCGGAGCTTCAGATGGAGAAACAGAGATCTCCACTGAATTTAGAGCACCCAAAAATGCTAGGTTAGATATATAATTTGTCAAAAATTGATCCCAGTGCGGGACCTGCCCTGTGGCACGCAAAACGATACTATTCACGAGTCTAAGAAATTGTGCTATTTTGAAATATAGCGATATTATATATCAAAATTCGTTTCTCAACCTGACTAGATCCAAATTTGAAGTCAGGATTCAATTTCGATGTCTCAAGCCTTAAGCGGGCTTTAAAATCTGAGAATTATGAAAATGTCTCTTTTTGGAATAAATTTGAAAAATGTCCATTTTTTTCCAAAATACTTAGAAAAATATTATTTTTGCTAAGTATTTGCAAAAAATTACTTTTCTGAAATATTTTAGAAAATATCATTCTCACAAAATTATTTAGAAAAATATCACTTTCGAAAATATTTAAAAAGTGTCAACTTCACTATTTAGTTTTGCAAAAATATTATTTTTCGTTCTAAATTAGAAAAATACCACATTTTTCAATTCAAAAATTAACATATTTCCGGATATCATTTTAATCCTCTTTCACCTCATATAATTACTTCGGGTAAAATAATTAACAAAAAAATTGTAAAAATATCACTTTTTATAAACTTTGGTAAAACGGCCCAATAGTGAAAATCTAACTAGTAGCTAAGACTAGTCGGGAAATGATGCTGCCAACAAGATGAATCCAACGGTACTCTCGGTATCGCGAAAGGAAGTCCAGTGAAACTCAGGTGGTCAAAAAACCTCGCAGTGGTCAGAAATTTCAAAGTGGCCGATCTCCATTTTCCGGCAACGAAATCTGGCAGAACTTGGCGGCGTGGTTTCGAGGAAGATGGTCATGGCGGGCTGGCGCATCAGTTGGTCAGAGGCACGGTGTCGTGGCGGCGAGCTCTGGCGAAAATCTGGTCTTTTGAGCTTTCGGAGACCATGTGTGAAGAAGAAGAAGAAATGAGAGGGTTTATATGTAAAATTGATAACTGTAGCATTATATTATTTTTTTTTTTAAACAGTGGGGCTTAACTAATGACCACCACTTACTACAAATTAAAAGAAAATGACACACACACACACTACCAAGGTTTGAACCCCTGATCCCCTCAAACACACACACACAACCCTCAAATCTTGGACCAACTGAGCTAGCTCCAGTTGGCAACTGTAGCATTATATTATTAAATTCAGATATTTTTCTTATTTTATTTCGAAAATAGTTATTTACAAGTTTGCCATTCACTTTTGAAAAAATCTCTTTTGCCCCTTAAATTACATTAGTAAACATGCCTTTAATGTAATAGTAATACTTTGATGGTTTTGGTAATATATAATGACCTTACGTAAGTCGATATATATTTTATGTGTCAGTTTGAATTAAAAGTAATCGGAGACTAGAATTAATAAGTGCTTTGGCAGTGTTGCTTGCTCTTGCAATTTTCAGTCGTTCAAGTAATGTGATGTCGGTCGATGCTGCTGCTGAAACTGCAACTTATAGTCTCCTCTTGCAGATGCATCCATCTCATCATCAGAGCCTGCACAGGTATTTGCTGTGGAACTTATTTCCATGATATTGTTCATCATCTCATAATTATAGTGGTTTTACTAGTTATTTGAATTAATGCTATTAATCTATTTATTTATTGTATTATGTTTGTGTTCAAATGCAATATGTACAGGTGAGTTTCGAAGATAAAAAGTTTAGGAATGCTCGCGAACTTGAGAATTTGATAGCTGATGCTCTTGTCCTAGATGCAGATGTAGATATGGATTCTTGGTTGCCTAATTCATTGCCCGAATTTATGTGCAATTATATGGGTCTTGTTGATGAGGTAATATTATTTTGTTTCAGTCGTCAGTTAATTAATATTATTTTGTTTCAGTTAATGTTATATAATTTTATCTTATCAACTTTCTTTATAAAAAGATATTTTCGGATTTACAGAATTCTTTATAAAAGATATTTTCGGATTTACAGAATAGGATTGATTGAATCCTATGCCAAATGCGCCCTTAATGATTGAAACAAAATAATATTAACTAACCTTTTTCTCAACAATCATGGAAGAGGGCACATGAGATCACGATTGCTATACAGGGAGATCAAGGGAAGATAAGCACGAGTTCACGACTGAGATACGGGGGAGATCAAGGGAGATAAATCCAAATTAATGCGATTGACTATAAGGAATAGAGAGGGAGGTCAAATGAGCCTCAATCGAGAAATAAAGAGAGATCCATGGAGTTCCACTAGAAGGGAAATTGATATACGATAGAGAGAGAGAGAGAGAGGTGGTCGCTTAAAAAAAGGCATTTTCGGGTCAAGAAAGAGGGAGATAGAGTAGATTTCCGGGTCCAAGTCAGATTAATCCCATGCTCCGTGCCTCACAATATGCGAATTAAGTTATGTCAATCAAGATTATTAAATTGAAATCGGATAGTTTAGATTAAATGGTCGTACATAGGACTATATATGTTTAGGGAATCCTACTATAGACGCGCTCTTAAAATGATATTGTAAGTTTTTCTTTAAAACTAATAAACCTGTTAAAATTTGGAAAGAATAAAAAACACAAGAAGTGCACGTGACGGTGATTCCCCCCACTCATTTGCAATGAACATCACGTGCCGGATCTTTTCTTCCGTCTATCCTTCAACAAACGTTTTTTATTTTTTAACGAAAAAAAATAAATAAATAATGAAACATTATTGTCACAGTGAAAGAGATTTTTAGCATTTATTTAACTTAGCGACCAAATGGTTAAAACTAAAAGAATTGAGGATTTTAGCGCCACAAACCATAAATAGGAATAGATGTATGGAGCACAAGCCTCTGATTCTCTCCTCCCTTGAATTTGAGTGAATTTGCCACTGATTAATCTATCTTCATCTTCCAAACAAAAGGCTTCCTTGAGCTTGAGGAATACAAAGCTAAACAGGTGCTTAATTTCTTCACCATATCGTGGACTAAAATTACATAATCGTCGAAAACTATAATAAAAACGCTAAGGGCTATTTTGATTTTTTTTTTGTTTTTTGTTTTTTCAAACAAAAAAATGAAATTTTTTTTTAGAAGTTTGTTTGACAACTTTGTTTTTAATTTTAATTTTTAAAAATCATTACAAAAAATTTCAAAAAAAGTAGTAACAAAAAATTTCTAATACCTTTATTTTTTTAAATAAATTTTAAAAATAAAGGAACATACAAATATTTATATACAAGTGCGTACATACGTATATGCATATACATACACAACTATAAGTCTATAGGACTTTCTCACTCATTATTTGTACGTAATTTTTTATTTTTGAAAACATGTAGTGCGATAAAGTTTGCCAAGCATATTTTTTATTTTTTAAAATTGAAAACTAAGACAAAATTTTTACTTTTGTTTTCAATTTATTTAAACAAAAAAATAAAAGTGAATCCAAATAAGCCTTAAGCTGTCCAAAACAAAGCTAACTATTGTCTAGTAAACACCGTGTGCTAAACGAAGTGTTTGGCAACAGCCACCGAAAAGCTGGATAAGGTCTAAAGCAACAAACGACACTTGAGGCCCGTAAACGACACTATACAACATTATATTACTAGGTTGTCCACATATCTATCGCTTTCAATAAGCTCGCGTTGTCCATCGATCTATCACTTTCAGTAAGACGACGAGCTTTTGGACAGTATGGATCCTCCAAAGTAGTGAGCAAGGCAGCAGTGAGTTGTTCAGTCGTGACACCAACGCCACACATCTCCTCATAAATGAGACCATATTTTGAGTCTCCATGCATACATAGTAGTCCACAGTGTTCCTTGTAAATGTCATCCTGCACGCCAATTCATCAATTCAATCAACTTTCAACTTCAGTTTCAAGGATTAATATTTTAAAAGCATATACATAAACATATATGTGATGTGAGTAGCTTATTACTTTACCATTTCAAAGGCACGTTTCAATTTATCTTCATAATTCAACGTCCTTTGGGTGCTATTTTGATCATCATGATCATGACCTTCCAAGAAAAGCTTTCTTAAATGAGAAAAAATATAGTCCTCACGCTTCCACCTAGCCAAATCTTCTTCTAGTTTCTTCTGAAGCTGAAGATAATCCGGAGCCGGGAGGAGTAGAACTTAACTACGTACGTGAAGATAAAAACATAATTAATGAAATTTAAATTTTAATTAAACATGATGATCATTAGACGCATCATAATTCTTTTATGGTATAATTAGAAAATCTATAGCAGAAACTAGTCTCAAAAGGGATATTCAATTAGTTAGATAAGTGCAAAATACCTGATATAGAAGAGCCGTATAATCCCACATAGAATCGGGCAACCAAGAATCTATAATTATATCCACATTTGGATCAAGAAGAGCAGCTATGAAATCCTCTAGTTCGCCAGCATTCGTAAATGTTGCATCTTCAAAACGACGATAAATATTCTGGCCCTCTCCTATCTGGAAATAATGTATTTGAACTACTTAACCGTTGAAAAATAATAATACAACAGAATGTGATACAATAAATTGAAAGATACATCAATATAAATAAGTAGTAAAAACACTAATTATGAAAAAAGAACAATATTATGGGGATAAATTATACAGCATTTACCTGTGTAGACTCTGATGATGACATGAATGCATATGCAGGGAGGAGACTCTGAAGTTGTAGTTGCAGTTTCAGCAACAGCTTCGAACGACATCGTATTACTTGAACCCTTGACAGGGGATATGTTTACAGCATAGTTTGCTGATTGCCATTTTGATGAAACTATTTCTTAAAATTAATTAGAGGAAAAAATAAAATATATGAAAAAGTATATAACATAGAATGTATCATCTTTATCTCGTTTTGATCCTCGCACAAATCAATATATACCAGAAGTTCAGAAACTTATGCATTTATAACGATTGGCCAATTACTTGCCATATGCATTTATTGATATAAAAAGAGTGATAAAATCACATATACCAGTGTGAATACTCTAATACGTAATGATATCCCTAAAGGACAAAAAGTCACCAATGAATTTACAGCATGCCTGAAGCGTAATAGACCAATAGATTTCAAAGTTAGGATACCTTAGAAAAGGAAAGAAGCGATTGTTGATGGCGCTATATATTAGGGAGGCATGTTCTAATGAAGAGAACATATCTGTAACTAATGACAAGACCCCAGAAGTGAATTAGATACCTGATAATATTGAAAATATTGAGATTTTGTTAAGTTACATCTTTACCGGGAAAATATAGGACCAAAATGAAAAAGTTATCGGCAACGTATTTTCATATACAGTGACCACCAATATTATAAATGAAAATGAGGATCAAGAACCAAAAATTGTTGATGAATGTCGACATAGGTGTTATTGGCCAAAAAGGAAAGACATAATTCATACAGAATTAGAATCACTTGCCAAACGTAAAATATTTGGACCTATAGTCCAAATACTTGAAAGTATAAAACCCATTGGGTACAAATGGGTATTTATACGTAAGCGAAATGAAAATGCGAGATACAAAGCTAAACTTTATTGCACAAGGATTCTCACAAAGATCTGGACTTGATTATGAAAAGACATATTCTTCCGTAGTGGATGCAATCATATTTAGATATTTGATGAGCCTGACAATTTCTGAAGGACTGACATGTGTCTTATGGATATTATAATAACATATTTATATGGTTCACTTGATAATGACATATATATATATATATATATATATATATATATATATATATATATATATATATATATATATATATATATATATATATATATCACTCAAGAATTTAGAATGCCTCAAGAAGCTATTTCAAAGTCTTGAGAAGTGTATTCAATTAAATTACAGAGATCTCTATATGGCTTAAAGCAATCTAGGCACATATGGTATAATTGCCATTAGTAAATATTTTTTGAAAGAAAAATATGTGAATAATCCTATATGCTCATGTGTTTTTATCAAGAAATCAATATTTGGATTTATTATTATTGTTATTTACGTTGATGACTTAAATATCATTGGAACAATTGAAGAGCTTCCAAAAGCAATAATACATTTGAAGAAAGAATTTGAGATGAAAGATCTTAGAAAGACAAAATTTTGTCTCAGCCTGCAGATCGAATATTTATCAGATGAATTATTTGTCCAAAAATCAACATATACAAAAAAGATTCTAAAACTTTTCAATATGGAAAAATTATACCCATTAAGTACCCCAACAGTTGTAAGATCACTTAATGTGAAAAAGTATCTATTTCTTTCTCATGATGATAATGAAAAAATTCAAAACTCTGAAAGGCCCTATTTTGAGTGCGATTAAAGCTTTTATGTATCTTGCTAATTACATCACACGTGATATAGCAATCTCAATAAATTTATTAGTAAGATATAATTCATCACTTACACGAAGCATTAGAATGGAATTAAACATACTATAAGAAAAAGAGTTTATAGTGACGACTTTCGATCAGATTATCACCAGTATAGGTCTATAGCGGCGACAAGGTCGTCGTAATATAGTCGTCGCTATAGATCAGTTGGTATAGACCCCCTATAGCAACAACATATTTTGTCCCCACTATAGATGACCTATAGCGACGACAAAATGTCGTTGCTATAGACATATTTTTTTTAAAAAATATATAAATTAATACCTATAGCCACGACAAATGTCGTCGCTATAGATATCACAGATTTAAAAAAAAATTACGATTAGTTTAATTAATCTAAATTAATTCTTAAATCATTATTTTTAAAAGATAAACAATAAATTATAAACACAAGAATTAAAATCAATCTGGAAAAAAACAATCAAAGTCAAAAATTAAAACTAATACTCTTAAACAAACATATTCTATACTCTAAAATCAAACTTTTAATAAATTTCACAAACCAAAATATATATTTTACAAAAAGTATATTACCTAAAATCAATAAATGCTCCACAAAATCCATATATTCATATAAATATCAAAAATATTAATTAATCCATAAATATAAAAAATCAATTAAACTACGTTAGAATTTAGAGAAACTTATCTCTCTAATGAAGAAAAAAATTTGAAATCTAATATAATACAAACCTGAGTAACAATTAATCAAAGAAACAAAAAATTGGTATTTATAACAAAATATTTACATAAATACATAAAAGAAAAAAAAACTAGATATGCATATATATATATATATGAATATGTATTAGTGAGAAATGAGAGGGAGTAAGAGAGAGTGAAAATTGGAGAGAAATGATGGGAGAGAGTGGGGTTTGGAGAGAGTAAGTGAATGAATGAGAGGACAGAAGAAGAAGAAAAATATTTGAGTTTTTATTATACAGCATCTATAGCGACGATTTAGAGAGTGAAGTCGCCGCTATAGCCCGAATGACATCGTTTTATTCAAATTTTGAAATTAAGTGCGGTAAACATTACCGCTCAAAATTTCATTTAAAACCTATAACGACGATAAAATATCGTCGCTATAGGTAAAATAAAATAATTTATTATTTTTTTAAATTTAGAGCGATAAATGTTACCGTTTAAAATTTTATTCAAAACTTATAGCGGCAACAAGTGTCGTCGCTATAGGTTAAATATATTAAATTAATTATTATTTTTTATTTTTCTTTTTTTTAGATTTAAAAAAAAATTAAAATTTATTAAATAAATTTATAGCGATGACAAATATTGTCGGTATAGGTTAAATATTTTAAGTTTTTAATTTTTTACTCTTTTTACCTTTTAAAAAGTTAAAATTTATTAAGTAAACCGTATAGAGTGTATAGTATAATTTTTGGCGTGAAATATGGTGCTAATTTTGCCACCAAAACTATAGTGATCGTCGCTCTAGATGATCACGTCGCCGCTATAGATATCGTCACTATAGATGTGTTTTCTTATATATATATATGTATATATATCGTTCTCTTCAAGGGATTAATGATTTGGGATTATTCTATTCTAAAGAAGAAAATTCTCAATGAGTAAATTATGCAAATGCATATTATTTATCTGAACCCCATAAAGCTCGATCACAAATAGGATATGTATTCACGTAAAAAAAATACAATATTTTGGTGTTTTACAAACGAACTATCGTGACCACCTCCTCAAATCATGCTGAAATCTTCGCATTGTCTGAAGCAAGCTAGGAATGTATATGGCTTAGATCAATAGTTCAAAATATAAGAGAAACGAGTGAATTATCTTCAAAGAGAAGTCCAACAATTAATATTGTATGAAGATAATGCTACTTGTATTGCACAAATTAGAGGAGGCTACATTAAAGACGATAGAACTAAGCATATGTTGCCAAAGTTCTTCTTCACATATGAGCTCTAGAAAAGCAATGATATCGATGCCCGACAAATTCGACGTAACAAATATTACTTCAAGCCTCTATTAGGCCGCTTATGGCCCATAGACTTGTAGCTCTTATACACGAACTATTGTTGTTACTCATATGTACTGTACCTAGTATGTCCCCATAACCCTTAAAGATTTTTTTCGCGTCCTCAGCTCTACTTGAACCCAAGACCTCTACTTTAAGACAAACTTGTAAGCTTAGCTGGTACCAATTGCTCCAATTAGATCAATTAGTACCAGGTTACACTAAGGAATCTCTTAAAAGTAGAGGTTCAAGGTTTAAATCCTTGGGGATGCGAAGACATCCTTAACAGTGTAAGGTCAATATCCAAACCCACAGAGGACAATACGAATGAGTAACAGATGCCCATATATAAGAGCCACAAGTCTGTACTTTAACGGATGAGTACTTAGTACTACCAAATTAGTAAATCTTATTTGTTTACTTTTCAAAATATACTTATCTCCGAAGGTTGTATTTTGGTAGGAGGAAAGGAAATGGAAAATAGGAGGGAAGAAAGGAGAGTAACATAGGAAAAGGTGATAAAGTTGAAATGAGAGCATTAATTTTAGTATCTATGACTCTAGTTTCTCTTCAAAAACACCATTAAAGTAGCCAATAAGTTTTCCCATGTTTGCACTTTAATCGCTGGTGCTAGAATTGTTTTTAATTAAAAAAAATTCAAATTAATATTTGGGTACGTCTATTGCCCCTTCTCTTTTTTCTTTTCTCACTTCCTTCTAAATAAACCTTTTACTAAAATTGAAAATTTTAAAATTTCTTTTTCTATACCTTTCAAATGTATATGAATTTCAAAATTAGAATATAAAACCTCAACAAAATTTCTTTTCCCAATAAGTTTTGAAGAACCACAATCATTTGGATTCTTCTTCAACATTTTGCATCATTAACAAATTCATCTTTCTAAAATTTGAAATACTAAAAATTATCTATTTTTTTCTTTGTTTCTTATCTTCTGAAGTAATTGGAGATTGCAAGTTGTTATTTAAGGTTAAGGTTTACATATCCTTTTTTGTTTTTAAACCTTTTTTTTTCCCCCTTTCTCTAAAGCATTCATAGAAGAGTTCTTCAGTTTTCAATTAAGAGCTCTTAATTCAGAAATTTATGAATTTTCCAGTATAACATTATATGAAATATGGTTTTCAAGCACCACAACTTTAAGACTTGATAAATTTTCATATATTAGTTTCTTATATATCTACTTTTGCCCAAATATATTGTGGATGATGGTTAAGGATTGTTCATCTTGATGCATGTAATTAACCCTTTATAGCAAGACTTATATTTACATGGGATAATAATATTTTTGTGCCTCTATTTTTTCTGTTTGTTCAATTTATACCTTATATTTTGGTTATTATCAAAATTAACCTTCATATTTCAAATTATCTTTCTTTAAACACCAAGTTTGACTCAATAAAATTTTAAAAATACCTTAAATTCCCTTTTTTTTTTTTTTCCTTTTTTCTTTTTCGTTTTTTGAACCTACAAAAAAAACTCAAACGTTTATCTATCTTCTTCAATGGAAAAAAAAAAAAAAACAAAATCAGAACGAATCTTCCACACTTCCTCTATCATTTTCTTTTTCATCTACCTAGTTTGTTCTCCTCTTAGATCAAGAAGGAAAAAAAAAAATCATTCGGCACACTACCAGATGTTGCCGAGAAAATTGTTAACAATTAATAGTTTGACAAAGCACTAGCCAATCTCATTGGGAATAATCATTTATAGGCTTCAACTTTCTTTGGAAGGTTAATGTGTTAGAATTTCTATATGGGATTGTAAAACCAAACATAAACCCTAGAACATTCATGTAAAACTGATAGGTAGGGATTCATTGAGTATACCTGAGTCTATGATTCTGTACCGTAGTCTGGACGATGAACCGAAGGCAGAAGCGATAGTGATTGACTGTATATGCTAGAGGGTTTGATCTTCTGTAGCCTTAAAGCTAAATGACACTCAGATAGAATTCTCTGTAACTGATAGTGGGTTACAGAGAATTGAGCGTACGTGTTCTTTTGGCTACATGGACCATAACCCTAATATGTTCTTTATATAGTCCCCTGTTGGGTATCCATCAAACCCTAACTGGGTGACTAACAGGGTATCCACATTGGTATCTATACCCAGTTGGATATCCTAACCCATTTCTTATTAAATCACTTATTGGGTCTGCTTAAGAACAATATGGCCCAATACAATTGTCCAAAATATATGTGGCCCACTATAGGAAATACAATTTCCTAACAATCTCCCACTTGGGTCACATATGAACCAAATACAATTGTATTGCAAAACTGAAGTATGGCCATTAATACACCATATTATTCCTGAATATCCCCGAAATTGCAATTCCGTCCATCAGACATATCAGCACGAAACCAAAGCGCTCGTCGTTGTACTTATTTAGATGGCAACTAGAACCCTCAATGATCACTGTACTAATACACCCGAGTGACATAGATCGAGTATGGAATGTGGCATAGAAATTACACGCAATGTGATGTACCGTGTCTATTTCCAACTGGTCCACCTGAACTTTATTGAGATCGACTGTAGTCTTTCCCCTTTAGTGCATCACCGCAAACTTTATTATTAACCACAATGGGAAAGCCAGAAAATATGAAATGCATCATATAATATATAATAAACAGAGTCTATAATGAAAACCATCATCAATAACCAAAGTACTGCAGTAAATAAACATAAACAAGTGTCACACAACAAGCATCTAAAC
>JXTC01000367.1:50401-115787 GCA_002914845.1 Trema orientale | reverse complement strand
CGTATTAACTTGCAAGTGGTACTCTTAGGTGTAATAATCAAATACTGACGGTAAATCCTGTCAAACAACAAACCTTCCTTTAGGCCGATTTATTGCTCACATGGAAACCAAATAACCGTCACATACTCATTATCACAGGTGCGTTTATTGTCGTGCCAAATAACCACCTTCCTTTGAGCCGATAGTTATCCGCATTAACAACAAACCTACAATATCTTTATACGTTAGACTAAACAAAACTACACAACAGAGGTTACTTTGGTAACATATTGCTTTATCGTGTTTAATCTAACATACAAGACAAATTGTGCAATGAAAATCATCCGAAATGCCCAAACAAATAAAATTTTCATAAGCACGGACCAAAATTAATTGAGTTTAAGAAATTTATCAACTCTTAAAACCAAACAAGAGTTTTCAACGGATAAATTTGGGTCTTACTGAAATTGGGTTTGAGAAAATAAACTTTATTGGTCAAGTTTCGGGTTGGAACCCCTTAAATTGAGTCGAAAACGATTCAATTTTACCTAAAAAGGAAAAATCACGGCGATTTTCGTGCTTGCAAGGTTACTTTGATAGGTTCGCGGTGGTGGCTACGCACTATTATGGGATTTTGAAACTGAAGAATTTGGATGAGAGAAAAACCTTGATCCAAGAATAAAATTTGTAGCTCAGTAAACTAGATAAGAAAATACGTACGATGAGCTTTGTTCTTCAAGAATGGTTTTTTTTTTTTCAATTTTTTTATTTTTAATACTCGTTATTTGTCTATTGATTTTTGTATTGTTTTAATTTTGAAGTAATTTTAAATATATTTATGTTTCAAATCTCATAAGGGCATTTTAGTAAACTAAATGCTTTAATTTAAGATCTAGTATAAATTTCTAACAATTTTGAAATATGAAGATTAATTTTGATAATAAGAAAAATATAAGGTATAAATTGAACAAACAATCAAAAAAAATGTAAGATATAAAAAACTGTTATTATCCATTGACTAATTAATTTAAAATACAGTTAGTAGCGCGCATTTAACAGTCAACTACTTTTCAAAGTTTGTTGGGTACGTAGAATGATGTTTATAATGTCTTTATATTTGATTGTTAGGTATAAAAAATTGTCATCATCCATTGACTAATTAATTTAAAGTATACTTAGTAGCGCGCATTTAATAGTTAACTACTTTTCAAAAATTGTCGGGCACGTAGAGTGATGTTTATAATGTCTTTATATGTCAAGTTAGAATGTTAGATTAAGACGTATCATACGAGCAAATTAATATAAAGAGACGCAATAGAAGAAATTAATATAAAGAGACGCAATATTCTATTGCGTCAACAAAACTCATGCATAAAAGAAAAGTTCTCTATTGGAAGTTAAAATACAGATAATTCATTCCATCCGTTCTAACTCATCAAAATGAAGGTATAATTAAGATTATTATCTCTTTCTTTCCTATTTGTAATTATCTCATGCATAGTACTATATGGAAGCTAGTAGTTATTTAATAGTCATCCAAGTAAATGACTAGATAATATTGGACATGTTGTTCAGAAAACTAAGATAGTTGTGAAGGTGAATACTATGAACTGTGACAAGTGTAGAACCAAGGCCATGAAGACTGCAGCCGTTGCAAAAGGTACAATATTTCGATGAATTCAATCTCTTAAATATTATCATAATACGAGCATAAAATATATGAATCATTAAATAAAGAACCAAATGAAGGGAAATGATTATTATTATTATTAGTTAGTTTTTTATTAATATAATTAAGATAATATTAATTATGACATAATTTTATCAGGTGTTATCTCAGTGACAGTACATGGAGATAAGGTGGAGGTGATTGGCGATGGAGTTGATCCGGTTTGCTTGACCCGTTTGCTAAGGAAGAAATTTAGTTTCGTCACCTTAGAAAGTGTGGGAGAAGTGAAAGAAAAGAAGAAAGATGAGGTGAAGTTAGAAGCCGGTTGTGTTACATATCCTCTTTCGTGTCAGTGCTATGAAGTTTCTTATGGTCCATACAACCCAGGGTTTTGCTACATCTTGTGATGTAATATGGTCAATATCATTTCTGCTCTAAGAGAAACTACAATCAAATAATACGTATTTTACGTATAAGGTTCACAGAGAACCTTTTAATCCGTATATGAATCATTAGTCTTTTGAATATTAATAATAATGTTCTCTTTCTTATTATGATGATGTTAGGCTGATAGTACATTGTTCTTTTTATTTTGAGAGAGAGAGACTTGATTTGAAAAATTTAGATAGGGGACTAATATTTTAAATTTGATTAAGTAGATATCTATTTTTTAAATTTTATTGCTAAATGTCAGAGTACATATTTTTACACTTGATAAATATTTATCTATCAATTTCAATTAATGTAAGTATGTAAATTTTTATATTTAGTATATAATATTTTATACTTAGTATATAAATTATATGTATCAAACATTTCGAATAAATTAGGTGAATAGCACTTTTTTTTCATCATTAATTAAATCTACCACCATAGCACTTTTTAAAATGAATTCTTGATGAATTCTTGACGAATTCTTGACGGATTCTTGACAAATTCTTGACGTCAATAGTAATCTTGACAGATTCTTGATGGATTCTTGATGAATTCTTAATAGATTTTTGACTAATTCCCTTCCAAAAGTGGTAGAATTTAATAGTAGTGGTAAATTTAGTTAAACATTTGAAAAAAGTAGTAATTGTCTACTTAACCCGAATATTTCGTTATAACATTTGAAAAACAGACATTTACTTAAATTGGACTCAATTCCGTCATTTTCCTATACGATCCTTTTGATTTTTACCAATGAAAAAGTTTGGGAATGCCCCAGCGTGTTGCCACATGGCTTGATCAGGCATTATTTTTCTTGTGGGCCCCCATATAATAGGCGATCTCCATGCCACAAATAGGTCTCGATCGATCCCAATGTGCCTCGGGTTAAAATCACGTTCGTATTTAGCAATAAAATAGAAATTATAGCGATAATCCTTTTTATACTTGTGAATAATCATCGTTAATCAGAATAGTTTTCCTGCTTTTTAACTGCGTGTATAGAGTGATAAATTTTCCATCCGAAGTGAAGATTGGGGATGACAATAAGGATATGTCCTAAAGTATGCCCTTAATTTTTTGGGCAAGGAAGATGGTGACATCGTCAACGCTAAGTCTTTGCCAATGTTAATACGTCAATGTGTTTTAAATGCATAGAAAATGTTCTACCACGTACCAAGACTTGTCTAAAAATCTCTAACAAAAAGTCATGACAAAAATCTTTCTAGCAAAAAATGTACTAGTTTTGTCATGTACATACACACATACTTAGGTAGCTATAATCTTCTTCGCAAGACTTTTCTAATGTAGAAGTCCTAATATGTAAATATATACGGTATATCACAAACATGCAAAAAAAATTGTCATTGTCAGTACGTATGTCGTGATTATAACTACTAAATAGCTAGAGAGACCAACTTCGTCATTGAAGTATACACTACTTCAGCTAGCTAGTGATGATTTTGTCAGCTTGTTTATTGATTCACTCGTATTTTTCTAATAAAACTGAAATTACGGACTTGCTAGGAATGTGCATATGATTCGTAACATGAAAGTGTTACTTTGTATATATCTGATCAAATGTATTGGTTCTATTAATTGACCTTGCCCCTAACTCAGGGGCAAGGTTCCTAGAACCATACCTGCGTACCAATGACTTAAACTTAAACCTTATGTAGTTGGTTGCCTTATGTAGTTGTGCTCGATCAGGAAAACTGCAATCCATTCGTTTGAATGTCACTAAATCACACCAATCACATCTAAGAAAATGGCGTCATAAATGTAGAAAAGCATGCCAAGAATAATTGCAAAACGTAAAAACAGTACAGATTTATAATATATAAAAAATATACATTTCATTTGAACAAGATGTTTATAGTCATATTCACGACAGGAAAGTTTGGATGGTACTAATTCCTAAGAAGAACATTATACGAATTCATGGGAACAATAAGTGTAACGGTTGTGAGAAAATTCCTCGGTCCTATATATAATTAGTCAGCAAGACTATAATTAAGCCAATAAGTTGGATTCCACAGTATCAGTGGAATACGTGGTGAAGTCCAGGTCCAAAGAATTTTCGCTCACACGCGATATTTGTTTACAGTTCTGTGGCCGTGGTTATAGGTCGGGCATCCATGAATAGATATGCAAGTAGCATAACTTTCACACCTGGACATAATTAATTTGTTAGGAAATTGTATTTCCTATAGTGGGCCACATATATTTTGGACAATTGTATTGGGCCATATTATTCTTAAGCAGACCCAATAAGTGATTTAATTAGGGTTGGGTCAGGATATCCAACTGGGTATGGATACCAATGTGGATACCCTGTTAGTCACCCAGTTAGGGTTTGATGGATACCCAGCAGGGGACTATATAAAGGACCTATTAGGGTTATGGTCCCTGTAGCCAAAAGAACACGTACGCTTAATCCTCTGTAACCCACCATCAATTACAGAGAATTCCATCTGAGTGTCATTAGGCTTTAAGGCTACAGAAGATCAAACCCTCTAGCATTTACAGTCAATTTCCTACGCTTCCGCCTTCTGTTCATCATCCAGACTACGGTACAGAATCATGGACTCAGGTATACTCAATGAATCCCTACCCATCAGTTTTAGCATGAATGTTCTAGGGTTTGTGTTTGGTTTTGCAATCCCATATAGAATTCTAACATAATTGACTAACAAAGTTTCGTCTTTGGAGCTTCCGTAATATAGATTAGATATAAAAGAAAAAAAAAAAAGATTAAGGACCTGTTTGGATTCACTTTTATTTTCTGTTTTTAGTTTTTATAAGCAGAAAAATAGAAATATTTTTTGGAATTTTACTTGCCATGCAACCTTGTTTTTAAAAATTATTACCAAAAATTTCGAAAGAAGTGGTAATAAAAAATTTATACTACCTTTCTTTTTTTAAATAAATTTCAAAAATAAAAGAATATACAAATATTTATATACAAGTGGTTACATACATATACGTATATACATACACATATATAAGTCTATATAACTTTCTTTCTCGTTATTTGTAATTTATTATTTTTTGAAACAAGTAGTGAAATAAAGTTTGCTAAGCACATTTCTTGTTTATAAAAATTGAAAATCAAAACAAATTTTTTATTTCTATTTTCAATTTATTTAAACAAAAAAATTGGATGTAAATCCAAGCAAGTCCTAAGGAAATTTTGTAACAAATGTAAATAAAGTACAAAATTCTTTTTTTTTTTTTTAAAATCAAAAGATAACTTTTCATTTCTTCAATGATAGCAATCGAATCACAAATCTAATGCAAAGATCAGATTACAAATATTCTATACCTGTAAACAATCAATCAAGCTAAATTAGGCATAAATAGATTATATAGTAAAACATATACACAGATGATGTGCACATAAACTCACAAAGGGGCATATTAAAGCTGTACAATAGATATTTCTTTGGCTCATTCAAATAGTCTTTCACCATCAGAGTTGGTTCCTATTACTTATACGAAGATGAATCTTTTTCCAAAAATAATCTTTGACAAAATAAAATCTTCCCAAATTTAGATCTCAAAAAGTTTAGATTTAAACGAATACCAATAAAATACACACAAAAATAATAAATACGAATAAAACCTATATAGATCTAGAATTAGGTGGGATAAAATATCAACAGATCTAGATCTATAGTACGAATACCTTCATATATGTAAAACAATTTATTAAAACAAAAATAGAATAATAAAATCTCCACCGGAGAGATCCAAAAAATCTCACTTTTCAAAGAAAATGGAGAGGAATTCTCTAGAAAGAGGAGACAAGAGGGTTGGCAAAAAAGATATCATGTTATTCTTATTCCAGAACATAAAATTATTTGTTGATAACAATGATAATATACGTGTGTATCTACTCATATACATATGCACCATTTTGTAATTAATTAAGACAAAAGAAAACTTTTAGAGAAAGAGCTCATGACAACCCGTACTAAAAAAACAAAAAAAAAGGAATTGTTTGTATTTTATAAATAATATAAAGATAATAAAAAGGACTAAAAAGCACTTAGTTATTTTTATTTAATGGATTTATTTTAGTAATTGAATAATATACCCTTTAGAAAACCCTAAGACTAGTACTCTACTTAATTTATATACATACGCTCTGTAAAAAAAAAAAAAAAAAAAAGAGAGATAGAAGACTATGAATGTTTAAGAAGAAGAAGAAGATGAAGAAAACATTATCATAGGTTATTGACACTCATGCCTAAGATAATAGACTCTTAATTAATTAAGTTTTATGTTTTAATTTGATTTTAGGATTGAGACTGAATATCTAGGATTAGATTTTTGAATTGCTCAATAATTATTTATGAAATATGGGGGATGAATCTGATAGAAGATGAAGCCTATTGATACTAGGATTCAAGCAAGATAATTTTTGAGTGATTTAGTTCGATAAATTGATAATTACGGATTTTTGAATGTTTCACATAGATAGAAATATAACAGTGATTACGACTATATTTAATATAGAGAATTTTACTAGTCTGATTGGGTTATATTTAGTATAGTTGGAAAGCTTATTGAATTAACTTTCAAACGATATATAATTTATTGAAAATCGGACTTATAACGAGAGAGTTATAACTATTTGAAGTAAATACTTCGAATCTAGAAAAATCTGACTTTTGGCACTTTTAGTAAAACGTGGTAGCAGCTTTTCGGGATTTATGAGGCTCACCTATAGAGCCTATAATTACATTCTTGACACTATTAGGACTCTCATTACTTGTATTATTTGTCTTCTAAGTTCAGTGATTTTTAGAGATACGTCAAAATTATTATGAATTGTGGGAAATTGAAATTACTCGAGAGAAGTAGAGTTGGCCATAGAAGATTTATGGGCAGCAACTAATCATTATTCTTAGTATAATTAGAGTACAATTTCTATGATTTAATATTTATATGTGGCTTATATGATAATGAGTGCTTGAACAATTATGTTGATTATTTTGGTTAAATAAGCAACGCGAACGAGGTAAGTAACCTTTGGTCATCTCTAGTAACTTTTTGTACAAAAACTAAATATCTTATTGTTTCTACTAAACTTGTGTTTATAAAGTATTTTATTAAAAAATATAATTTTAAGTGAAAATATACTTTTTGCAAATAAGTTTATTTATCAAAAGAAAATTGTCTTACTGTAATAATCGCCTTGTCTAAAAAAAGTATTTTAATTCTATTTGATAATTATTTTATACAAAAATATGAATCAAGTATATGACCTTGTTATTGAACATTATTACAAGAAACCTATTTAGAAATGATTATAATGATATAATGAGAAAAGTGAAATATTTTTGAATTATTATTATATATGAATGTGTTTTGAAACTCTCTTAAGTGGCTATGCAATACGAACTCATTCCACAGGAATTATATATAGATAATATATACTGAATGTGAATCTAGCTATATACGTTAAATATAGTAAATATAAACCTACCTACCGGGGTCAAATGTAGTAAATATGGACCTAGCTACAAAGATTAAGTGTAGTAAATATGGACCTATCTATAGGATTTAAGCGTAGCCATAGTTATCAAAAACTGTTGAGAAATGATTTAAAAATATTACCGATTATCGAATAAGAATAAAATGACAGATTATGAAAACCTACTTCCTAGTTTTGTTAAAGTGACTTTTCAAATAATCTCATTTGATTATCTTGAAAATTATTACGTTATGAAATTGATTTTATTTTGAGATATATTATTAAACTCTTTTAAAGGATATATGCTTGATCCAGCTTAAGGTTACTAGTTACTCAATGTGTTGTCGAACTCACCATTTTATTTTTCCCCACAGATTTTAAGGATCTTCAATTATGAAGTTGACAAAAAGATAACTTGTTTAATAGTGATTGGAATACATTGAACTTCTTGATTAGAAGAGAGAAAGTCGTTCATCCTTATTGAGTAAATTTGAGAATTCGAAAAGTTGATTATTGTAAATTATTAGATTATAATTTGTATCTCATATAGTTGATTTCGAATATTGGAGACTAATAAGTATTATTGAATTTTACATAATTTATAGTTACTTATTGGAGTTTAATTAGCTGTTATTATCGAGGATTATAGTTAGATACCTTGCATGCATATGAGATTTTGCCTTATGGATATACTATACGCGTCCTCAGGTGTGGGGTATGATAGAGCCACTTAAGTATTTTAAAAGATTTTCTTTTTATCATACGATACCAAATACATATATATACTAGTTTGATTTGAGTGCCTACAACACGTAAGAGTAATATTTCATATTTTTCAGTAAATAGCAATATTTATTTTCTTTACAATTTTGTACATTAACTATTAATTGGTGTTTATATATACAGACACACACACACACATATATATAATTTTGTAAGAGCACTATAAGAAATAGAGTCTATTGGAGTGATATTTGTCGTCCCAATAGGCTACAACAAAGGTTACTTATTATGACAACATCTATTACCGCAGCAAAATGTCGTCGCAATGGAGCTCTTAATTGCTACGACAAAAAACTATCGTCATCATAGGCTTTTGATATTTTTTGGCTATTTAAGATCACACTAATATTTCTTTGTTTGACCTATAAGTCGTTGCAATAGGTAAAAGGTCACAATAATATGTGAAAATTGAAAAGTCTATGTCTCGCACTGCAGTCATGGCAAAAATGCATAAAATAAAAATATATAGATCTATAGCGGCAATCGGTGAAAAAAAAATCGCAGCAATAGGTAAAAAAAAATTGAAAGTCCATTTCCCACGCTATCCTCGGGTGCAAATTTTTTCGAGAAAAATATGTGAACCTATTATTACGACATTTATCGTTGCAATAGCATTTATATATTTTTTAAAAAGTAAAAATAAATGATAAAATTAGTGTAAAATAACTTTCCAACAAATAAAAGCCTATTACGACAATAAATGTTGCGGCAATAGAGCTCAATAAAAATAGGATCAGAACCTCCTCTTCGTCCCCATTCTTTCTTTTTCTCTTTTTTTTCTCTATCTCTCTCTCTCTCTCTCTCTCTCTCTAACATCTCCGCTAACCCCTCTACTCCCTTTTACTCTGCCCCATCTCTCTCTCTCTAATATTTTTGCCCAAACTTCCATCCCACGTCACTCTGCCCCATCTCTACCAATCCAACTTCCTCTGCTACAACCGTAAGCTCTACCGGAGCTCTTTTCTTAGAAAAGTCACAATTTCTCTCTCCCCTCTCTAATTTGATTATTATATTTGTCATCGCAATCGTATTTACATATTTTTTAAAAAGTAAAAATACATGATAAAATTAGTGTAAAATAATTTAAAAAAAAATTAAAACCTATTATGACAACAAATGTTGCGGCAATAGAACGCAATAAAAATAGGACCAGATCCTATTTTTCTTCCCTATTCTTTTTTTTTAATCTCTCTCTCTCTCTCTCTCTCTCTAACATCTCTGGCAACCCCTCCACCCTTTTTTACTCTGCCCCATCTCTCTCTCTATCATCTCTGCCTAGCCCTCCAACCCACTTTACTTTGCTCCATTTCTACCAATCCAACTTCCTCCACCACTACCGTAAGCTCTACAGGAGCTCTTTTCTTAACAAAGTCATAATTTCTCCCTTTCCCCTCTAATTTGGTTATTATAAGTACTTTTTTGAGTAGGTTTCTAATAATTTTTTTTCTTCATTCTTCTTTTTTCAGATTTTATAATATCCTATTATTAACAAAGTGAGGTTAGTAAATATCTTTTATTTCTAATAATTTTATTTCTATCCATGTTGAATTTGTTTTAATTTTATGAGTTTTTAAATTGAGTGTGGTTTTGAGGATATTGATATGGTACATGATTTTTAGGTTTGAGAGGTTTAATTTTGGTATTGGTTAAGATTTAGGTATTTTAGTTGTATTAACTTTATTATAATTTAATTTTGGTGGTTTTTTGATGTTTTATATATATTTTTGAATCTGGTATTTGAACTTTTTAGCTCTTTATTTTTCAAAATATATATATATATATATATATATATGTATTTAAGAATATTATAGTCTATTGCCGATATAATAGACTATATTATAAGTTGCAGCAATAGACTATAATATTGCAACGACATAAAAAGTCTTCGCGATTGAATTATGTAACGACGAAGTTATAATGACAAATTATTGCGACGACAATCAATAGCCTATTGTTGCAACTTTTTGAGCTCTTGCTACGACTTATGTCGTGGTAATAGCTCTCATTTCTTGTAATGATGAGTTGTCGCTCCAATAGATTATTAATGGTATCATCCTAATAGCCCGTCCTATTATGTTTATCCTAGTAGACCTCTATTGGGGTGACTTCCAATAGAATTTTCAGCTATTTTAAATATTTATTTATCGAAAATTTGAAAATTTTCTGCTTTTATATATAATATATTCAGTATAGGACTAATGTACATTAGTAATATCTGATACTGAATTTCCGATATAAATTTCAGTATTAAATTCATAGAAACGGTTCTATTCATGTAAAAGTGAAAACAAGACATTTATTAAATTGAAACGTGAAAAAAAGCTATTTGTTTTTCATGGTCAATTAAAAATAAAATATCACACCTTAGTCTTTCCGGTTCAGGTTGTTTCTCTCTTTGAACTCGAATATATTTTCTAAGATAAATATTTACAAATATATCCAAAAAGCAACTACAACCAGTTTTAATAATATTAGTAAAATTACATATATACTGACTTAAAGTTTCCCCAATAGCTAGGTTTAACGTTTGCAAAATGCTTGAAATACATAATTTATATACAAAAGTTACACACAATGATGTCCATATTTTGTAACTACCCATATATTTTTAGATTTGGACCACATCAGTTACATGATTGGTAAAGAATGTATGCTAATCATTGTCTGTGACTTTTGTATGTCATAATTTGTATTTATTTAATAACATTACTTCAAATATTGACATAATTTAGGGTATAACGAATATGGCATTTACCGGCGGCATTTTTGTTAGTGTATATTCAAATCAGTACAAAGACTTTTCTTTTCTGATATTTTCTTTCGATTGACTCGGGACCATACAAGCAGTAATCATAAATTAATTATAATCACATCAGCCAGCACATTATGTTATATAACTAAAGTGGAGGAGTTCTTCATTGTTCAAATAAGCTATATTTACTGTACAAATAACAGTATCCATTTTTTTTCCCTTTTTTTTTTCCCATTTTCAGTTGTATGCTTTACCTTTTTGTCCTTGGGCTATCAGGGTTGGGGTTCTAGGTGGGTTAGTTTTCTGGTAATTTGACACGGGTTCACAGGTTGTATGTATTTATATTTTTAGTTTTCAAGTTGTTTTTGGTGGACTCTTATGTGAGTGTGGTTTTTTCAGCATTTTTATCCATCATGGGTTACTCCTCCTTACATTATCTGATGCTCTTCCGTTTCGATAATTTCTCTCTCTCTCTCTCTCTCTCTCCTCTTAGTTCATTTTTTTTTGGATCTGTCTGTGTCTTTGTCTCTGTTTCGTTTCTCTTTATTCTCTCTCTGCTTAGTTCATTTTCTTTTGGATCCGTCTCTGTCTTTATCTCTATTTCGTTTCTCTTTATTTTTTATTTTTATTGTTTTTTTAGGTGGTCCTCTTCTGTGTTCTTTGATCTAGATTTCTTTCCTCTTCTTTTTCTTTTTCTCTTTTTTATGTTTCTTTTTTTTTTTTCGGTTTTATCTTTTCTTTGCAGATTTGTGCTTTATTTCTTTTTTTTTTTTAGTTTTTTTCCCTCTATTCTTAGATCTGGTATTTATTTTGGTTTTATCTTCTATTTTCAGACCCATGGCTTTCTGACTTGGATCTATGGTTCGTTGGCTTTGATTTGGATATGAATTTTGTCTCTAATATTTTTTCTTCCCATAGCTCTGCTGTTTTGTGGTTGGTTTTTTTGGTTTTTATATCCTTTCAATATATCTTTGCCATGACAATGCTTGCTAGTTGCATGTTTTGGTCTTGGTTGAATGCCTTCATCTTCTGAGTTCTATGGCTTTCGGGCCGTTCATACGGGCTTCTACTTAATGGTTGATAGGTCTTGCTGTCTTGGGCTTTGTTGCTTAAAAATTTGGGGCTTATAGAAATATGACCAAATTTTGGGCCTAATTTCAGTAAATGTCCCTTTGTCAAAAGTTATAGCAAAATATCCGGTATATATGTATATATACCAAGTGTAAAATTTTATATACCAAGTATAAAAAATTATATACCCAGTGCATTTCAGAACAGTAACTAAAATTGATAGATATGTGTATCTACCAAGTGTAAAAATATATCTACCTGGACATTTAGCTATAAAATTTTAAAAGTGGACATCTACTTAATCAAATTTAAAATTTTGGTCATCCACCTAAATTTCTCTAAAAATTTTGGCTTTGGGTTTTGGTTATTTAGCTTGAGCATTTTGATGATTTAAGTATCATTATTTTCTCAATTACTTTAACATTGTTTATTTGAATTTCTTGAGCATTCTAGGAAGTATTTTCCTTGTTTTTTATACTCTTTTCATCTGATATTTATTATTTGTTGAGGATTTTTTTTATTTTAATTATGAGTTATACCTTTTCTCTTGATGATCTATCTCTTTGCATTTATATGTAATTTAAGGTTTGTAAATCCATTCAATGCTTGTCTGATATTTTGATGTTGTTGTTTTTGTGAAAAAAAAAGAGGCAAGAGAGTGAAAGAAAAAGCTAATTTAAAGCAGAGAAGAAATATAAGGAATTTTTTTCTTTCTTTTATAATTAGCTTTTGTTTGATATCTGTTACTTTTGTTAGAGTTTTTTGATATTAAGTATGGGCTCTATTTTTCTCTTTGATTAGTTATGTATTTACATTTATGATCTTAGTCATGTTTATACACAGAGTAATTAAATGTTGTTATGATATTATTGGATTATTTTCATCTATAAAAGGAAAGAAAAAAAAAGAATAAAAGAATTAAAAAAAATGATTCAAAACTTGTTCGTACAAATTTAATTAATGTTCTTTTGATTATTTTATCTTATTCGTGTTGGGGTAAAAAAGAGAGAAAAAAGCAAAAAATAAAAGAAAAAGTGAAGGAATTTTTTTGAAAAATATAGTTTTAGAATTTTTTTTAATATTTTAGTAACGTAATTCTTATATGTACTCATTTTTTATTTCAACTATTCGTATTTAGTAAGTTTCTGTTTTTTTCTCTAATATATATATATATATATATATATATATATATATATATATATATATATATATTACGTCTTGATTGCAAATATTGCTAGTTGTTTATCTTTACTTCAATTAAACGTGTTATAAATATTGTTTGTCGTTATTAAATCACATGTATTGAGTTTACTCCCTATATTTTCCATACTCTACTTCTCTTTACTTTGTTACTCACTCACAGTATACTTACCTTATTGTTACCTTTTCTTGCTATATTTACTGTTCTTTTATCATCCACTGTGCTCTGTATATAATCTGTAATATCTTGAAACTTGGTTTGGGGGACTTTTTTCATGAAAGCATTTTAGGTATTACACATATTTACTATCATTTATTATGTGTTTTTACCTTTTTTTATTTCTTTAAGTTATGTTTGTATTTTGTTATGTTATTAATTAGTGTTTATTCTCTGTAGTATTGGTATAGTATTAATGCATTTACTTTTTAGTTGTTGTATTAAATATCATGCACTGTTATAGGTTCTGCATTAATTACTACTCATTTAATTTTAGATATATTTAACTATCTCCTTAATAAATATGGATTCTTTGCTTTCCATCTATTCTATACATTTGTTTGTGTTTCTATTTTTTGATTAGATGTTCTAAAATGTTATTATATCTCATTCTGTATTTCTATATTTGACACATTTGTTTATTTTATGCTTCTATTGAATCCCTCTGTTTTTTATGTTCTTTTATTTCTTTTTTTGTTCTTTTATTTTTTTTTCTGTTAATTTTTGTAATCAAATCTTTGTTTTTTCTGTTTTTTCATCCTTCTTAATTCTGTATTGGTCCTTTTCAATTTTATTTTATGACTTCCTATATATTTGGCGATGATATGTGGTGATTTATTTATCATATAAAGTAGTGTACCGACTATGCAGAAATTACTGTGTATAATAATAATTTTTCCTACTGTATAATAAATTTGATTCATTTTAGAGTTTTTCTCCTATTGAGTGTTATGAGAAATACTTATTGAATTAGAGATTTTCACTTCAATTGTTTCTGATTTAAACAGAACAGTTCTTTATTCTTAAATTTTGGCTAAACAATTTGGTGGAGCTTTTTGGTTATCTACTTGAGCCTTTCATTATTCTATTAGATATATCTTGATCATTCCTTTAATCTTTTTTCATGTTTATTTATTTCTCTATATTTTCAATGCCTCATTTCCTCTATTTTTTTTTCCTTTGGGCTTCCTTCTTCTCTTCTTTTCTTATGATCATGCCTCAGTATTCTTCTTTAATTTTGTTTTATAAAATGGCTTTCTTCTTTACATTAATTCTTCCTTTTTTCAATCTTTATTCACCTGGTAGTTTTTGGCCAATTTTAGGTTGTACTATCCTATAATTTTCTTCCAATTATCTGATTGGTATAATATATATGACAGATTTTTTATTACATTGATAATTTTCCATGCGTTTATTTGGGTTCTAGAAATATATTTGTTAATTTCTTAGGTGACTAGATAAACATTTGGAACTACATTATCAAATAAATTTGCCATATATTGATAATATTTTTATATATCTGAGCCAAATATTATTTTTCTCTATTTTTGAATTCATTTGGATATATTTATCTAGAGATATTATATAATTATAAGAAATAATAACTTAGTGCTATACAATGAGTGATCAAAACTAATGTTAACCTTACCATTAGATCCAAAAACACTTGATCCCAAAAAAATTACTAAAAGGTAAAAAATTATTACAAAATTTAATTATATTTAATTTAATAGAATTTAACATATATTATATATCATTTATCCAATAACATATTTTTTGAATTTGAGATCAGAAATAATATCAGCAGAAGGATTAAAGAAACAAAAATCAACCAGGTAATTAATTTATTTACACTTAAAACTAAGTACATTATCTTTTCTTAAAAATAATTCAGTACCTTTTCTTTATTTAAATAAACACATAATTCTACTTTACTTTTTCTTCATATTCTAAAAAAATTTATTTTTTGAGTGCAGTGAAGGATAACAAGAGAAAAAAACAAAGCAAAACTTATGAATCAAATATTCAATCACTTTTATAGAATAATATTTTGTAATACTTGAAACAATATTCTCTAATATTTTAGATAAATATCATCTTATGTAAAAAATTAATATTTATTGTAAATAATATAACCACTATTTCATAAATTACTATTTATATAATACAATAACCGATCATATTTCATATATCAACTCAATCGATTCATATCATAATTTAACATAACCCGGAACGAAAATGCGGATTATAAAACTCGAGCATATACTGTAGGACATTTATTTTTTGCTTATTGACGTTTCCTTATCCTTGAATACTACTCTTTTATCACTTACCGGCTGGGTCCTTTAATTTTCTTTTGCTTTTTCTTGTTTTCCCTTTTCTCTTAAAAGCATAAAAGGATTAGAAGACTTACAATAAATGCCATAGTCGTTACACCATAAATCATGTCAATATTGGAAAGTAACCCTATTAAATATATGTTAAACCTAGCTATTAGCTGGGAAACTTTAAGTCGATAATTTTTCGTAATATTAAAATTGGTTGTAGTTATTTTTAAGGATCTATTTGAAAGTTTGCCTGAATGGATCCCAAAACTTCACAATATAGTCAGTTTATGGATTCGATTATCAAAGCTAGAATATGCATAGTCTTTTGGACTTTAGGATCAATCAAGATTCATATTATGGTGATAGAATATTGCACTTCAAGGAAGGAGCTTTTTCCAAAACATAAGGCGCTAAGGCTCCAATTTTTGAGTAAATTGAGTTTATTAGTAATAGAAGACGGAGCATTACGTAATCTTGAACTGTTTCGCATGGGGCCACGCCCACAATGAAAAGTCCGGCCTTCGGATTACAACGTTTAAGAAACTTCAAGGAATTTCACTTGTCTGAAATGCCAGCATGCTTCTTGATCACAAATATTTAGAGCCTTCAATGTATTGGAGCATACATTCGAGTTGTTTGCAAAATAGATGGAGACTGGCTCAACTTTCAATTTGAAGGTGTTACCAACACCCTAAAATCTAAAAACAAGGTAAGTAACTAGCAAGTAACTAGCAATGTGATTTTTATTTTTAATTTTTTTAGCATTACTTGTCTAACAGTAATGTATTAACTGTTGAATGCAATTTATGAAATTTTAGCAAAATGTTTTGCTCCTCTGTTTCTCCTCTTTTCCCTTACAAGTTTTTTCTTGTCCTTAGCAAAATCCGACAGGTCACACTGTTGGGAAAGTTTGGTTGGCAATAACTATGATATAAGAATAACATTAAATTCATGTGAACAAATAATGTAAAGTTCGTCAGAAAGTTCCTCGGTCCTATAAGTCAGCAAGGAAATACTAAGCCAAGTTACGCCATGGAATTTTAGGTGTCGAAGGACTATCACCCACGAGCCATGACCATTGAATACGACGCGAGGTCAGTTGGCCACATTTCTGTGGCCATGGTTAAGTCAGGCATGCATGTCTATGCATCCATGAATAGACATGCAAGTGGGTATAAGAGCAAAATTAATTGACTAACACAATATTGTCATTGGATTTTCCATATAAAAAGATTAGGTATAAGAGCAGTCAAAGCTTTTGATTCGCATTTCAATCTTCTTTCAGATCCTTTATAGAATGCAAAATAAAAAAATTTCCATTTTCCATTTATACATATATATATAGGGCGCATCTAGACGTCTCTGTGTAGGGCCTGTTTATACACCGTTTGATGGAAATCTGTGTATAAACAGATTCCCCACAGATTCCTATTATTCTCTACAGATTCCCATCAAATGGTGTATAAAGGGTGGCCTACGTAGGAGTGCCGTTATTGTAGCCCTCCCCATATATATATCATATGTATTGTTTACCGGCAACATTTTGGGCGCGTATACAGTAAGGGCGTCCCTGCGTAAGGCCTGTCTATACACCGTTTGATGGGAATCTGTGTATAAACAGATTCCTCACAGATTCCCATCAAACAGTGTATAAAGGGTAGCCCTACGTAGGGGCGCCCCTACTGTAGCCCTCCCCCAACATTTTTGTTATGGGGATGGCTTCCCTACGTAGGGTCATGCTTTAATTATCGTTGGATGGGAATCTGTGGAGAATAACAGGAATCTGTGGAGAATCTATTTATATACAGATTCCCATCCAACGGTGAATAGACAGGGCCCTACGTAGGGGCGCCCTACTGTAGACGCGCCCTTTTGTTATATATATATATATATATATATAAACCAACCGGGCGCGTCTACAGTAGGAGCGCTCCTACGTAGGACCGTGTCTATTCACCGTTGGATGGGAATCTGTATATAAATAGATTCTCCACAGATTCTCGTTATTCCTCACAGATTCCTATCCAACGATAATTAAGGCATGACCCTACGTAGGGACGCCCCTACCGTAGCCATCCCCAAACCACAAAACTTTTCTTTTCAGATATTTTCTTTCGATTAACTCAGAACCACACAAGCTGTTTTCTGACATTTTCTTTCGATTAACTCAGAACCACAGAACCGAAGACTCTTATCTGATATTTTGTTTCTTATGTCAACTTTTCCTTATCCCTGAGTACTGCGCTTTTATCATTTACCCGCTACGTCCCTTTTCATTTTACTTTTTCATAAAAGCTAGGATGCCCTCAGAAATATAAAAGCATAAAAGGATCAGAAAATATCAGAAGATTTGTAGCAGTTGACCACAGTGATTTAAGAAATACATATATATAAGTGCCATATTCGTTATAACTATACCATATGCATGAACGACATTACAAGTAACCTTATTAAATAAATATTAAAATAGATACCCAGCTATTAGGGAAAGTTTACGTGGAAAATTTTAGTCTAGTATACATAAGGTAACTATATAATAAATAGGAAATTTTGAAGATCTTTATTTTTTTTTTCTTTGCCAATAAAATATGGATTCCCTTAGAGATCAGCTAAATGATATGGTCACCATAGAGGGGTCACCATATAGGGGTCGACCTCCTCTACAATCACAATGAAATAGCCTTGGCTATTAGAGAGAAAAGCCCAATTGCTACACCATCAACTAATCTGGTAAGGTAATAACTTCCCTTTCCCCCTCTTTATAAATTGTATCATTCAAACTTTTTCCTGTTTCTAAATTTTTCAATCTGTTGTAAATATATATATATGTATATGTATATATAGATCTTCTCAACCTTTGATTGCATGCAAGAGTCTTCGGTTGTGGACAAACACAAGGTAAGTTCTTCAATTTTTGTCGTTGACGTATACATTGTTGATCAGTATTAATTGTAAAATTTTCAAGTTAGTTTATATTAATTTTTTCTAAGTAATTACTATTTCGTACAGGTCTCAGCTTTCATTTTACATCCATATTAAAGTAAAACGAACAATAAGAATGTTTTAATTACTAAAAAAGGAATATAATGAAATTAAGGTCTTGATTAGCTCTATACGTTTGCCGAGATAGAAGGATAATTCGAAAATATTCGTACTAGGGATCTGAGATACATTTGATCATGAAACTAAAGACTGTCACGACAATCTTAGATTCTGTAAGTACATTCTCGTATCGTTGCACATATCTATTCTTTTTCTATATTCATTATATTATAACCCTGAAGTCTGTATATTCATAAATCCCCTTCAAAACCATATTATCTTATTATGAAATTTATACATAAATTGGGCAAACTAGGATTTGAACTCCTTTCCTCCCACATACTCACTGACACTCAGAAGAATCCTAGACCAATAATTGAGCTGAAAGATCTGTTTCAAGATAGTCTTCATAGAAGAAATAAACAACTAGAGAACATTTTGAATTTATTTTACACTTAAAATTAGAAAAGAAAAGGAAAATAAAAAGACCTATAGCGCGTATGCTATAACCCAAACCCCAGATTGGTGGTACAAAGGGAATTTCACAAAATTAGAAATTCTTTGATTTGTTGAAAAAGTTCTAAAAGGTTTAAAATTTTATAAAACAGTTTATTTCAGAAAATACTCATAATCCCAATCAGTGAACTATTCCCACAGTTCGTTTGCACCATTAAATATAGAATGAATAATAATTAGAAAATCCATAATCAAATAGTAATCCATGCATCATCATCCATCACTAAGTACCAGGTACTAATATAGCATATATAAGTTACAGACATAGTTTTGTAGTATACTTGGTTCAATACCAAACATGTCCACTTAATCTCACAAAACATGCTCCAATGTTACTAGCATTACTAAGTCATAACTACAAATGATGGATAACCTCTAATCCTCCTGTTAGTTGTCAATATCACACTGGATACCACTTGAAAAAGAAAGCTAGAGGGTGAATATAACAATGCTCAGTAGAAAACATAAACACCCTTTTAAAAATCGTTGTGTTTAAGAAAAACCTGCATGGTTAGTTATACTAAAAATAATGATCAATCATATATAAGGAGAATGTAATAAACCAATAATGGAAACATGCATCCAAGATAAACCAGCTCAAACACCATAAGCTTACCATACCTTATCAAGAATAACCCACACTAGTGGGGACCAATTACCCTGGACTCAATCCTACATATGGCCATATGCCTAAGACCTCTACATCTACGGACTATCCACCGACAGTCAGGTTGTACTACCTACCAACTAAATAGCTTTACGTAGATTTATAGACTCTGCACTAACAAACAGGTCCAGTTGAGGATTATTCAAAGCAATTCAATCATACAAAAATCACACTCAACTAGCTTACTACAAAAATCACGCCTCAATAATAACCAATTCAATCCATCAGGCAGTTCATATATGATTATTCAAAGCAATAAAATTTACATTTTTTATAATATCGACACATAGAACACATTATATGCATATGGGCTGACTGCGTAGGTAGATTTAAATAATAAGCCACTGGTTTTAATTCTCTCAGTGATCTCGATAGGACCGATATACCTTGGAGCAAGCTTCCTCTTAATTCCAAATCTTATAACACCACGACTCATCACCAATCTCGAACTCTATCTCATGCCTCTTAGGATCTGCATAGCTCTTTTAACAACTCTGGACTTCCTTAAGCCTCTCCCGAATATCCTTGATCTCCTCAATAGTCTCCTCAATCAATTCAGGTCCAAGAGTAATATACTGTTCAGGTTTTGCCAAATATAAGGGCAATCTATATGGCCTTCCATATAGTATCTCACATAAAGCCATACCTACATTGGTATGGTAACTGTTATTGTATACAAACTCCACTAAAAGAAGGTGATCATTCCAATATCTACTAAAATCTAATATATAAGCTTGAAGTATATCTTTAAGTATCTGAATAGTTCTCTCAAATTGGCAATTTGTCTCAGGATAGTGAGTTTCACTGAGATCAATTACATCTAAACAATTTCTATAAGGCTCTCCAGAATTTGGAAGTAAACCTTGAGTCTCGGTCAAAAAATATGCTTGAAGGTACACGATGCAAGTGCACGATATTCACCATATAAAGCTTATTGAGCTTGGTAAGTGAGTAGTCAATCTTGATCGATATAAAGTGGACACTCTTATTCAATCGATCAACTATCACTCAAATAGCATCATTCTTCCTCAAGTT
Organism: Trema orientale; assembly: GCA_002914845.1. NCBI lineage: Eukaryota > Viridiplantae > Streptophyta > Magnoliopsida > Rosales > Cannabaceae > Trema > Trema orientale. The sequence goes on along the minus strand of JXTC01000367.1, from coordinate 94,837 downwards.
CCTTGGTAAACCAGTTACAACGTCTATTGTGATCTTGTCCCATTTTCGCTCTAGAATGGGTAACTGCTGAAGTAACTTTGCTCTCTGGTACTCTACCTTTACTTGCTGACAAGTCACATACTTAGTTACAAAGGTAGCCACATCTTTCTTTATGCCTTTCCACCAGTATTGCCTTTTTAAGTCTTGGTAAATCTTAACACTACCAGGATGTACCATGGACCTTAATTTGTGAGCCTTTATTAAGATGATTTCTCGAAGATTAGGGTCATTAGCTACAACCCTTCTCTGTTAGTACTTCAACCATTTAATTATTTACTATTTTGAAGCTGATTCCAAATTGTCCTCAACTCTCTGGTTTTCCATTCACTCTACTGGATAGTTTGGAGAAATGTTAGTGTAATCATAATATTGCTGAGGCAAGCAACTTCTTCATCCTCAAAGAATTGCAAATTATAATTGCCAATCATAACTGAATTCTTCCAATCCTCAAATACTAGTGCAACTAGTATATCATGAGGCTTTTTATTTAGTACATCAGCTATAATATTGGCCTTCCTAAGATGATAATGGAGGTAGAAGTCATATTCCACCATGTACTTAACTAATCTACACTCCTTCAAAATTCAAGTCCCTTCGAGTAAAGAGATACTTCAAACTCTTGTGATTGGAGAATGTGTCAAACTTCATACTATACAAGTAACATCTCTAAATCTTGAGTGTAAACATCACTGCTGCAAGCTCCAAGTCATGGGTGGGATAGTTCTTCTCATGTGGCTTGAATCAGAGAGGGGCATAAGCCACAACTTAACCATTTTGCATCAAGACGTATCCCAAACCCATCTTTAAAACATCTCTATAGACTACATAAGGTTCATTACTTTCGGGGATAGTAAGAACAGGTATGATTGTCAAACTGTGCTTCAATTCCACAAATGCTTTCTCCCACTTGTTATCTCAAATGAAGTTGACATCCTTCCTTGTCAACCTTGTCAAAGGTAAGGCAATCCTTGAGAAATGCTTCACAAAGCGACTGTAATAACCTGCTACACTGAGAAAACTTCAGACTTCTGTCACATTTTTTGGTCTCTTCCACTCTAGAATAGCTTCTATCTTAGTAGTTACGACTGAAATACCATCTTGAGAAATCACATGTCCTAAGAACTGCACTTTAGACATCCAGAAGTTACACTTTAATTTCTTGACATAAAGTTGGTGATCTCTCAAAGTTTTAAGTACTATACCAGGATGTCATCAATGAAAACAACAATAAAATGGTCCAAGAATGGCCTGAAAATCTGATTCATGAGATTCGTGAAAGTTATAGGAGCATTCGTCAAACTAACAGCATTACTAGGAACTCAAAGTGGCTATATCGAGTTCTGAATGATGTTTTCAGTATATCCTCCTATCTTATCTTCAACTGATGATAACTAGATCTAAAGTCAATCTTAGAGAAGAATCTTGAACCACTGAGTTGATCAAACAAATTATCTATCCTTGGCAGAGGTTACTTGTTCTTCACTTTAAGCTGATTCAACTTCCTATACTCCATACAAAGCCTTAAAGTACTATCAGCTTTCTTTGAAAAAAAGAACAGGAGCATCCTAAGAGGAAGTGCTATTTCGAATGAAACCTTCGGATAATAGATCATTTAACTGCATGAGCCATGTGGCAGGCAGAAATAGAAACTTGCTGGGCTCCAAAAACTAGTTCAATAAAGAATTTGATCTTCTTATCTAGTGATAGTCCTAGTAAATCTTCCAGAAATACCTTCAGATACTCAATAACCACCAGTATTCATAGGTCTTGATCATCAGTTCTCACCTCGTCATCAATAGTGAACAAGCTTCCCTAACACTCAAGTCTCTTCATTCCACCTATGCATGCTTTCAGAACAGGACTTGGCTTCAAAAAGTTCATTCTCACTTATGATATGTTTACTAAAGAGTAATGGGAATGGTATATGGGGTAATAATTTCTATATAAAAGTTTACTAAAATATAGAAAATAGGAAAATATGTGGAGCCCACACAAATTTAGGAGAAAAGAATAGGAATACTTCTCCACCAGCACCCTAAGGAGTTTGATTACCGGTAAACACTCATTTTCTCTTTTTTAATTATTAAAATTGTAAAATACAATTTTACTCCCAAAAAATCTATCTACTTTAAATCGTACATGCATTTGAAAGGATAATTTAGTAAATATTGCACATTCCCATTATGTTTCCTGGATTAAGTAAATAAATGAATAGTATTCTAATGAATATGATTCGCATTCCTATTAGTTTTAAGTATACAACATACTACAAATAATGATTTCTATACTCTTTTATTTTATTCTCATTTATTTTCCCTTTTATTTATTCCGATTATGATTACAGCAAAGTAAACATGCCATTAGTAGATAATGGGGTGTCCATTAGTAGGAAAAAGAGTCACCTCCTTTGTAGAACAATCCACAATAGCCTAATACTTGGACAACTAGTCCAGACCGAGTATTACATTGTATTGCTGCATAGGCAATACAATCAAATCAACTATCACCATTCATAATACGATAAAATATACACAGTAGACACATCAGCTACATACTCCTCCTATAGGTATACCCAATGTCAAAAACATAATCTAGTTAAAAGAATTTCAACCCAAACAGTAGAGTAAACAATATGGCTATGATGAATAGGATGCACCAGTATCAAACAAAATATGTATCTAAGAGTGTGAAATAAGAACATACCACCAATAACAGCTCGGCTGGTATAATCAAAGGTGTCCTCAGCTATAGTAACAATATAAGCTTCGCTAGTCTTCTTGACTCTCCCCTTGTTACCTCTCTCATGGCCAGGACGACTGCTGCTCACCAACAGTCAGGTTGTGCTACCTACAAACTAAAGAGCTCCACGTAGATTTATGGACTCTGCACTAATGGTCGGGTCCAACCACCAACTAAGTGTCCCGTCATGCCTAAATATCTCAGGCATGACCTGTGAGTACTCACTATAGAAACTTTGATTAACTGACGTAACCACTCTTGATCAAACCTAGGACGTAGTCTAAATCCTCAATTATACAATTCCCGCTCTCGATAATCGAGCAACATAATGATTGTGTTTTGGATAATCCCAAAATTTAAACCTGCAAAAGAAACCATCTACAAGCAGCTACAAACAATAATAACCAATTCAATCTCTCAGGTAGTTCATATATGAATATTCAAAGTAATAAAATTTACATTTTTCACAATATGCCGCATAAACAAATTTTAGGTGAAATGGTATCAAAATAGGTAATTGAATCCCCTAGCTCACCTAGTTAGCGATACTACACTATTGAAGGCTCGTGGCGTCGTTGCACAATCGCTCAGAGGGTTAGGAATCTAATTCTAACCACTGATTGCTAACTTTAAAATACGCAACTTAACAATAGAGTCTCAGTTCGTCAAATAGATTTCTCTACTGAATTTTTAGCACCCAAAATAACTAGGTTAGATATATAATTCGTTGAATTTTGAGTCAGACCGAAACCTGACCCCTGGTATGCAAAACGAGACAAATTCCGAGCCGTTCGATCTCGTTCTCCATGCTCGTCTTGGATCATAGCCAATATATATGTCAATCATCACCATTTTATGACAATATCACAAATTTGACAACAACGTCGCGATCCAACGATTTGCTCGAAAAATTAAAGTTCAAAACTCAACACTCTTAAATAACCTAACATGCGATTTTTAATCTGGGGAAAATAGGGTTCTGAGAAGCTTACTGGGAGATTGGCCATGATGAGAGGAACCAAAAAAGTCTAGATTCGAGGTTTGTGGTGGCCGGAGGCGGCTGGAAAAACGTCGTGGTAATTTTTGTCCTCTCACTAACGAACAACGGCTCCAATGGCTGCAAAATTCTAGCTACGTGGTTGCAGTGAGCTAATGATCTTAATCTTGGGCTTGGCAAGCTTTGACGGCGGCCGGAAAATGATGAACGGAGGGGACCCGTGTACTACGATTCTGAGTCATTGGGAGAGAGAAAGAGAGAGTGCAAAGGGAAGAGAGGGAAGGAAAAGTGGGAAAATGACTGGCTCATGCCCTCTCTTAATGGTGTCCAAATTTTTTAAAATGTACTTTAGTCCCTAGCTTTTCAAAATTCTCTCATATTAGTCCCTATAGAGTTTGTAATCTTGTCCCTGCCTCAAAAAATTTTTGCAAATTATTTCTCCATTATTTAATTCGAAAAATAACCTTTTTTCCCTTAAAATTTCTGGGGTTTTACAAGGTAGCTGACTAAAAACTTGATATATAAACCACATTGGTGCAAGAAACAAAAATGTCCTCCAGTGTTCCGGCTAGTACATGTATGAAATGAGTTTTGATTTTATATACTCTATCTTTTAATTTTTTTCCTTATTTGATTGTATTGTACAATAGTTTTTCCATATTTCTAAATTTTCAATCTTCAGTCTTTGCTCATATTCAAGAGTCTTTAGCTGAGATATATATATATATATATATATATATATATATATTGTATACAAACTGAAGGTAGACGATCGATAAATTGAAGGCTTTTCTACATAGGTGAGTGGAAGAAAATCTAAACGATATGGCGGAGACTGCGGTGGGTTTGGTCGTGGACAAGTTGATCCCATTGTTGACCGAAGAAGCATACTTGTTGAGAGGAATTCACAAAGAAGTTGAGGAAATCAGATGTGATCTAGACTACATTATGGCTTTCCTCAAGGATGCAGATACAAGAGCTCAAATGGATCACAGCACAAATAGCAGCCACAGCGTTAAAGTATGGGTGGAAAAACTTAGGGGCGCAGCATTTGAAGTGGAAGATGTTATTGATGAATACACGCGTCTCATGTCACGACAACAAAGTCAACATAGGCATACAGTCATAGGCTTTCTCCGTAAAAGTGCTTGCTTGGTCATAAAACTAAAACCACGCCATGACATAGCCTCCAAAATAAAGGACATTAAGCAAAAAATTAAAGATATTAATACAAGAAGTGCATCCTTTGGTTTTAACTCCGCATTGCAACAAGGATCTACATCTTCTAGTAGTCAAACCAATACATGGTATGATCCTCGCAAAGATTCTTGCTACCTCAAGGAAACTGAAGTTGTGGGTTTTGAATCTTCTAGAGATGAATTGATTGGAATGTTGGAAGGCGGACCTCCTAGGCGCTCTGTGCTCTCTGTCGTAGGGATGGGGGGACTCGGTAAGACCACTCTTGCTCATCAAGTGTATGGTCGTAAGAAAGGAAGCTTTGATTGTCATGCTTGGATTGCGGTATCCCAGTCATACAAGAATGAAGAGCTACTACGAGAGTTAATGAAGCAATTTTGCCAGGCGAGACAAGATCCCATTCCTGAAGGAATTGATACATTGAATGAGGATACAATGACAATAAGGTTAAGAGATTATTTGCTGGGAAAGAGTTACTTTGTCGTTTTTGATGATGTTTGGGACATACATTTCTGGAGTAATATACAAAATTCTTTACCCGATGACTATGAAAAGAGTGGAAGAATAGTGATCACAACACGAGATGTGGAAATCGCAAACTCTTGTAGAAAATCTTCACACGTTCATATCCATCATCTGCAACCACTCCCTCAAGAGAAAGCATGGGAACTCTTCCGCAATAAAACTTTCCAATACGAATTTGAAGGGCGTTGTCCAACCCACTTAGAGAGGATATCTCAAGAGATTGTTAAAAGATGCCAAGGATTGCCACTTGCAATTGTAGTCATAGCTGGTCTTTTATCGACGAAAAACAAGACTGTTGACGAATGGAAAAAATTGCTTACAAGTCTAAGTTCAGAGTTAGAGAGCAATAAACATCTAAAAAGTATAAAAAAAATTTTGTCTCTGAGTTACAATGATCTACCTTATTATCTCAAATCTTGCTTCTTGTATTTTGGCATTTTCCCGGAGGACTACTCTGTTAGATGTGGAAGACTGGTTAGACAATGGATTGCTGAAGGCTTTGTGAAATTAAAGAAGAATAAAACATTAGAGGTAGTTGCAGGGGAATATTTGGCAGAACTAGTGAGCAGAAACCTTGTTCAAGTGTCCAACCTACACTTTGATGGAAGGACTAAGACTTTACGTGTCCATGATCTTCTACGTGAGATCATCCTCAACAATATGGCAGATTCATGGTTCTGTCAAGTTTTGTCAGAAAACCATCCAAACTTCCATGGATTAACTAGACGAATGTCAATCATGAATGGGCCTTCTTTTGATGTTATTAGAAGTATTGGATCTAGAATCTCTCATGTTCGATCTCTTTACTTCTTTGATAAAGATGAAATACCTAATCATATTTTAAATGCATTCACCACAGATTTCAAGCTCCTGAAAGTTCTTGACTTTGAAGATGCTTCAACACTTGATCACCTTCCTAAGGATATTGGGAGCTTATTTCACCTGAAATATTTAAGTGTGCGTCGGACAAAGGTGCGGTTGCTGCCAAAGTCAATCGGAGAATTAGAAAATCTAGAGACTTTGGATGTAAAGCAGTCATTGGTACAGGAGCTACCAGTTGAGATTAAGAGGCTTTGTAAGTTGCGACATCTTGTAGCAAGCCATAAAGATGTTAACAAGATGGGTTCAATGAATTGGCTAACAGGAGTAAAAGTAGAGAGCAAAATTGGGCAGTTAAAAGCCTTGCAGAAGTTATGTTATATTGAGGCAAATGTTGTTGGAGTTGATATAATTAAAGAGCTGAGCGAATTGACAGAGTTGAGAAAGTTGGGCATTATAAGGTTGAGAAGTGAAGATGGAAGCAAATTATGCGATTGCATTCAAAGGATGAACCACCTTGAATCCCTTTGTGTATATTCCACAAGTGAAGATGCGACGATTGATTTGGAATCCATGTCTTCTCCTCCTCTATTTCTCCAGCGTCTCGCCTTAATGGGCTTTTTGAGGAAGTTGCCTGAATGGATCACAAGTCTTCAAAATCTAGTACGATTGCACGTATATTGGTCAAAGTTGGAGGATGATCCGCTGAAAACCCTTAAAAATCTGCATAATCTTTTGGAACTTGTGATTTTACATGACGCATACTATGGTGAGAAACTGCAGTTTGAGGAAGGAGCTTTTCCAAAACTTAAGGTGCTCGGTCTCCGTTCTTTGAGTAAATTGCGTTTGTTAGTAATAGAGGAAGGAGCATTGTGTAGTCTTGAAGTGCTCGAAATTGGGCATAGCCCGCTGTTAAAGGAGCTGTCCTGTGGATTCCAGCATTTAAGAAACCTTAAGCGAGTTTCCTTCCGTGAAATGCCAACAAATTTCTTGATGTTCCATAATTTTCAGAGCCTTCAAAGTACCGGAGCAATCATTGGGCTTTTTCACACAATTGATGGAAAACTGTGGAGGTATGGATGTGAAGAAGTTACAAAGGTCCTAGAATATATGCGAGGTACGTAAGTCATGAATAATGTATTGTTGGAATATGTGTTCTAATTAATTTTATCACTTTGACAAGTGTGGCAGTCTTAATTTAAATTAATCTAGGTTTCTTCGAAGAAAAACTAAAAAAATTCTTAGCTATCCTTTTGACGAATATTATAAAAATATTAGAGAGTTAGGACTTACAACTAAAGCAGATTATTCCACTTTATTTGCAATGTTACATTATTACGTTTCCTCCTCCAGAGATGTACAACTCTCTATTCATCCTTACATTCAAGGTGAGTCCCGAAAATGAGATTTGTTATCCATACGACTTATTATTCCAGCTCCAATTCGATCAGTTTGTAGACTGAATTAGTTTAGTTTTTATTTTTAGCTATCCGTTATGCTACAAGCATTTTGCGCTTTCTCATGAAAGTTTAACAATTATATATGGCTTAAATCTTTTATATTCATTATATATATATATTTTTTCCCCTAAGGCAAACGGGAATAGAGGGGAATAAGAAAGAATAAATGGGGAACCCTAGGATTCCTTTCATGTGTAAACAATAAAAAGTCTTTCTCTTTCTCTTTTAGCAAACATGCCCTCAGTTTCTTACTGAAGATTTATAATATTCTTTTCGTACAAACAAACAATGATGTGAAAAAAAAAAAAAAAAAAAAAGAAACCAAAACGGAAGTCCTGATTAATTGTATTAGGAATCTAACATCCATATATTAATGATTGATGAATCCAATTTCCTTGACAGAATATAAAGAAGTAGACTGGGCGTCCATTCCTTTTGCAGAAATCCTGAGTAAGTTTTCTTTCAAATTATTTTGTAGACTATATACTAATAATTTGTTTATCTGTTAATTATAAATTCGTAGTTTCTAATTGAAATTTAATGTATTTGTTTTCTCGTGTATGATAATGTCATCAATTGGTTTGGTCACTTACTAGTCTGCCACCTTGTTCTTGTGATATACATATAGGGAAAGTCTTTCTAGAAACGCATTGAAGTACAAGTAGCTCCCCCATCACACGAGTTCGTGCGTCTGCATATCTCTACGTTGTTGTGTGCCTTTGCTATCTCTCCATATCTCCAATAATAAATAAATCGCAAGAGTGTTACGTATAATATAAGTAAGCTTTCAAACAAGTTATTCAGTGTGTTGATTACTTGATATGTACTATCTTGTTGATCACCAACAAGTACGTATGGTGTTTGTATTCTTTTCTTTTCTTTGTGGCAATGTACTCTTTATTCCGGCCAATGGTGAAGAACTGCTATACTAATTTCCTTGAACGTATTATATATATATATATATCTGAAAATACATTTGAATTTGATCTTGTTGATTCTGCTTCGAAGATGATCAAAGCTGGTTCATCCATATTATTTGTTTCGTGTAGATCTTTAGTCGTTTGTTGATCTACAATGCGTATCTGAATGTTTGATTACAAATATGTTGTGCCAGTGGGAGCATATATGTACTGATCGTTACTAAAATAATGAGGCAAACAACAGTTTGATCAAGAATGAATACTTACAAAAAGAACACAGAACAGATGACAACAACCTATAACCAATTTATATGAGTACATTCTATACAAGAAGCTTAAATAGCAGGCAAAGCAGGGCAAACTTGCATTTCTTCCGAGGACTGCAAAACCAGGAGAAGAAATTGATTAATTGGCAAACACAATGCGAACATGAAAAGAGCAAAGAGAACACACAATCGGTACAAACAAAAGGATACAATTGCCAGTGCAACATACAACTTGTACACAAAGATGATACTCTGTGAAACTAAGAGCAAGGCCAGTGCTACAATCTAGCTACTGCTCCATTAAACGGATACACATTGTCAAAGCACCAGTTCCAAATGTCGAAGCTACTTCAAATATAGACAACAGATAACAAGGAAAATTCCCCGTACTTTTTTCAGATGATCACCGAATACCGTTTTCCCTTACAAGCACCACAACCGAAAGACATACATATATGATATATTTAGGTCCCTCAACAGCTGCTGTATTTGATACATAAGGTAATATTGGGAGATAGTATATACTGAGACTCAGATCATGAAATTCTATTGTTTCTTGGAGTTTGAATGTTAATGTTATGACAATGAATACCGAAATATAGTGGAAACAGAGAAAGAAACAGAGCTTAAATTAAATGGAAACAGAGTAAAACAGAGTGTCTTTGCTTGAGAACTCCGAAGGGTTATGTAGGAGTGAGAATCTGGAGTTCTCGTTTTATCCAATATAATGATTTCTTTTTTAAATCGTCTCTTGAGAACTCCATAATGGTTTAAGAATTTGGCTCATTATCTGTGAGGGTGAATGGAAACTCTCAATTTGTTTACTTGATAGATGAGGTAACTGAAGAGAAGTAATATTTATGAGTCTCCATATATTTTAGTTCATACATGTTACTCTCATTCCCACTTAAAAATTTTATTTTGGTATGGTTTCTTTCTTTTGAGCAAGTCACTCTATTTTGAAATTTGTATCTTAAGAATCACGTTATAGGATATATTTACCAATATTAAATTATGATTACTTGGACTTTTTGTCTTTTCGGTTTGGGTCGATTTATATATCTCTTCGGACACAAAACAAATTTCCTCAGATAAGTACTCAAAAATATATCCCGAAAATAACTACAACCACATTTTATTGCTAAGATTATCAACTTAAAATTTCCATAATAGCGTTGGTGTCTCAGAGAAAAAAAGAAAGAAAGAAAGAAAAAAAACACCTAGGCAAACCATAGCCATTTTTTGTCTCTCTCTACTTGTATCTCCTTCCCAACAAAAAAGCCAGCATCGAGGCTGGATAAGAGGTCTTTCATTCTCTTCTCCGACCTCCTCTCTTCACTCTTCCTCCTCCTCCTTGCTTCTTTTTTCTTTTCCTTTTTTCTTTTTTAGTTTTAATAATTCAGATCTAGATATGGCTTGTAGTACTACATTTTGTGTGGATTTTAGTCCCATCTAGATTTTAAATCTGATATTTTTTCTCAGATCTAGACCTATTTAGTGACCAGCTTTTGTTTTCTTTTCTTTTCCACGGGCATGGATCTTAATTAGTGTTAGCATCACATAGTCTATCCCGCCAAGAACACAGCAAGAAGCAAGTATTGCGAATAGTCCTTTTTATCTATTTCTCTTGAAGAATTAGGGTAACCCACATATTTTTTCTTGGATCTCAATTGGTATTAGCATTATATAGTCTACCCCGCAAAGAATGCGGCTAGATGCAAGTATTGCAAGTGGTCATTTTTATCTATTTCTTTTGAAAAATTAGGGTAACTCACATATTTCTTTTAAGTTGTGTTTGTGATCCATTTTCCGTTTCTTTTCTTTGAGGTGTTTGAAATTCTAATCTTTATACTTACATTGTAATTTGAAGCCTTTTGTTTCGATTAATTATATTTCCTTAAGGACCCTTTTGTTTATAAAAAAAATTCCCTAGTAGTTAGGTATCGTTTTGACATTTATTTAGTTAGGGTGCTTCACATTTTAATATAATTTGATATACAACAAAATATAGCATTTAATTTGTAAGTCTTTCATGAAAACTACTAGGGTCAATACTAAGTCTCCTTGTATGTACTAATGGATCTGATCATTTTGTGCTTTTGAGCCAAAAAAAAAAAAAAAAAACTAGCTACAAATTGATAAAAGAGTGGTATTCAAGGATAAGGAAAAGTCGACAAGAAAGAAAATTGCGCTAGTACATGTACTGGTTGATGTGATTATATCCAATGACAAGTGTGGCTTTTGTTCATGTGTAAGTCAATAAAAGCATACCGCCACTTTAAAATATCAGAAAGAAAAGTCTAATTTGTGGTTTGTACATATAATATTAACAAAAAAGTCGCCCGTAAACTCGGCACGACCCGTGTTAGGGTATGTTTAAAAAGTTACAATTTCTTTTTGTATTTGTCTTTCCAAAAAAAAAAAAAAAAAAGGAATTAGTACACTAAGCTGATAACTCCAAAACAGAACAAAACAGAGTGTCCTTGCTTGAGAACTCAAAAAGGTTTATGAAGATTGAGAATGTGGAAATTTAGCTTTATTTTCTTTAACGGTTTATTGAGAACTCCAAGAGGGTCACCCTTAATAATTTGACTCATTATATGTGAGGTTGATGAGAAAATTAAGGAATTATTTTATTACATGCACGTTACTCCCACATGAAAGTATCTTAGTCAATAGTCAGCCATAGAGAGATTACTAATTGATTCTTAGGTTGTTGCATAAATCCACAAAGGCATTGTTCGATAACCGACACCGTCCATCCCAATTCTTAGCTTACAAAATTGAAAAATTGAAAAGATACACTAGTGTCACACTTATACACTTGGCCTTACTTATATCTTAGACATAATTAAGTTCGCTAATTCTTAAAGACTAAAAAAACATTATTATGTTGCCCCATGAAGTAAGCTGATAGGTCGTAGTGTGAAGTCTTATCAAAGTAGTAGGTGTTGCATTATACAATAACTACACCGTCCATCCTAAGGCTTCTATTTTAAGAGTTGAGACAAGGAGAAAAATAAAAAAATCTGAGTCAAATACAATGAACAAAAAAAGTAATATAAAAATAGTCTTGCATTAACTAGTAAAACTTTCTGAGGAATAAGTCCAAAAATGGCAGCTGTTGTGCTAAAAGTCAACTTAACAATTTGGAGTTATACTCAATTGGCTTCTAGTACTCTCTTCAATCCTCTGCTCAACTCTTCTACCCTCCACTTGTTCCTGGCGTTTGAACTCGCTTCTTCTGTGAGATCTTGTGTTGCTCAATGAAGTAGGCTTTCACAAAGAGTACATAAGCAGAGAGAGGTAAGTCGAATCTAGGATACATATATGGCTATATCTATATGTGGAAAAACATGTATATACTGTGTATGTTATAGAATCACATCCTTATGTTTGCTTGTTTCTTTCTCAATGATATGTTGCTATGTGAGGGTGAAAATTAAAGTTTTTATGCATTTCGTAATAAGGCCATTTCCCCTATGATTGCATGATTTTCTCCATTAGTAAAGCCATTTCACCTATAGTTTCTACTTCTGTTCTATACATATTTCTTAATTTATTAATTCTAATAAGACGTATCATTATGTTTTGTTTCGTACATATGCTCTTCTTCCAAGTGCCTAAAGCTAAATTCAAACATTTCTAGCAGTTTACGAAATAATTGGCATCCATACGAAATCATAGATAGCCATTCTAACAGAAAGTTAATTTACAACTAAAATTAGAACAAACACAAATGTTCTTTTCCTGATGGAGGTAGTTTTGTCGAGGAAAATAAGGTGTTATTATTTGTTACTTAGGACCTTATAATAGTATTCGTACTAATATTTGAATAAATGCACACGTAAGTATCTAAGTTTTGCTTAATGGTATTTTAAACTTGGAAGCTTTCTCAAGTAAAATTACCTATTTATCTTTATTATTCCCTTTGCAAGTTAGCTTTGCTAGTGCATGTGTAGGTGATAAGATTTACTCCGAGTATGTATGTGAGTTCTGTTCCAATTGCAAAAGCTAACTAAAGATGATATTACTTGGTCTAAAATCGAAGTATACAGGAAAGATTGACTAACATATATATTATTCAATTAATTGCTGGCAGACATTACATATGATTTAGCAGAGAAAATTAGTTGAGGTCCATTGGTGAATGAGTAGAAGCAAATTCAAAATCAGATGGCTGAGACTGCAGTTGCCATAGTAGTTGACAAATTGATCACACTGCTGACCGAAGAAGCAGACTTGTTGACAGGCGTCCATAGAGAAGTTGATTTGATCAGACGTGAACTACAAAGCATTCTAGCTTTCCTGAAGGATGCAGATAGAAGAGCAGAAGCCGAAGGAAACGACATCCGCGACGGTGTTAAAGTATGGGTGGAGGAACTAAGGGAAGCAGCATTTCAAATTGAAGATGTCATTGATGCATACACGCATCTCATGGCGAAACAACAACGTCAACAAGGGCGTAGAATTATTGGCTTTCTCCGTAAAACTGCTGGCTTAATGGCAGAACTAAAGCCAGGCCGCGACATAGCCATGAAAGTACAGGAACTCAAAGAGACAATACGAAACATAAATATGAGAAAGGCAACCTATGGCTTCAGTTCAACCGAACAGGGCACTGTACTTGCTCCTCAGAATCATCTGTGGTACGATCCTCGAAAGGATTCTCGCTTCCTCAAGGAAACTGAAGTTGTGGGCATTGAATATGCTAGAGATGAACTAATTGGAGTTTTGAAAGGAGGATTTCCCCGACGCACTGTGATTTCAGTGGTAGGGATGGGAGGACTTGGAAAGACCACTCTTGCCCATCAAGTATATGATCATGTGAAAGGAGACTTTGATTGTCATGCTTGGATCGAAGTGTCTCAATCATATGATAAGGTGAAGCTACTAGTAGACTTAATGAAGAAATTCTACAAAGCACGAGATGAGTCCATTCCTGAGGAAATTGGTACAATGGATGAGGGCACGGTAACAACAAAGTTGAGAGATTACTTACAGGGGAAGAGGTACATTGTGGTTTTTGATGATGTTTGGGATACAAATTTTTGGGGTCATATGAAAAATGCATTACCTGATGACGGCGAAAAATCTGGAAGAGTACTTATCACAACACGACTTGTGGAAGTTGCGAATTTTTGTAAAACGTCATCGTTTGTGCATATCCATCATCTGCAACCACTCCCTCCAGAGAAGGCATGGGAACTCTTCTGCAATAAAGCTTTTCAGTATGAATTTGAGGGGACTTGTCCAGCCGACTTAGACAAGTTGTCTCGTGAGATTGTTGAAAGATGTCAAGGATTACCACTTGCAATTGTAGTCATAGCTGGTCTGCTATCGACTAAAAACAAGACTGTTGATGAATGGAGAAAATTGCTTGCTAGTCTAAGTTCAGAGTTGGAGAGCAATGAACATTTGACAAGCATAACAAAAATCTTATCACTCAGTTACAATGATTTACCTTACTACCTCAAATCTTGCTATCTGTATTTTGGCATTTTCCCAGAGGACTATTCTATTAGATTTCGAAGATTGATTCGACTATGGATTGCTGAAGGTTTTGTGAAAGGGAAGAAGGACAAAGCAGCAAAGGTTGTTGCTGAAGAATACTTGGTAGAGCTAATTAACAGAAGTCTTATTCAAGTGTCAGAGGTGGAATTTGATGGAAAAGGTAAAAGCTACCGCGTCCATGATCTTCTACGTGAGGTCATCCTCAACAAGATGGAAGACTTGGGTTTTTGTCAAGTTTTGTCCAGAAATGATTCAGTTATAAAGGGAGTAACTCGACGCATATCAATTTTTAATGTCTCTAATAATGTTGTTAAGAGTTGTACTCCTAAAACTTCTCATGTTCGATCTGTTTTTATCTTCACTAAAGAGGACATGCTCGATCCCCTTGTTTGTGAGGTCACTAGAAATTTCAAGCTCCTGAAAGTTCTTGATTTTGAAGATGCCCCAAATCTAGATCATCTTCCCAAAGATATTGGGAGCTTATTTCACTTGAAGTATTTAAGCTTGCGAGGAACAAAAGTGCGGTTGCTGCCAAAGTCGATTGGAAACTTGGAAAATTTAGAGACTTTGGATCTAAAGGAATCACTGGTATTTGAACTACCAGGTGAGATCAAGAGGCTTTTTAAGTTGCAACATCTTTTAGCGTATGATTCACAATGGACCATGCATTTTCCTTTTAGACAGAGGGGAGTAAAAGTAGAGATGGGTATTGGGAGGCTTAAGGCCTTGCAGAGGTTATATTTTGTAGAGGCTAACGTTGTTGGATTTGACATATTCAAAGAGCTGAGCAACTTGACAGAGTTGAAAAAGTTGGGAATCATAAAGTTGAGAAGTGAAGATGGAAGGACATTATGCGACTGTATACAAAAGATGAATCACCTTGAATCCCTTGATGTAGCTTCAATAAGCAAAGATGAGATGATTGGTTTGGAATCCATGTCTTCTCCTCCTCAAAATCTTCAACGTCTCTACATAAGGGGCCTGTTGAGGAAGTTGCCTGAATGGATCAAAGGACTTCAAAATCTAGTCAAGATACAGATTGTTTGGACAAAGCTGGAGGATGACCCGCTGAAAGCACTTCAAAATCTGCATAATCTTTCTGAACTCGGACTTTTTTGCGATGCGTATCTTGGTGAGGTACTGCACTTTGAGCAAGGAGCTTTTCCAAAACTTAAGATGCTTTGGTTCTGTTATTTGAGTAGATTAAGATCGTTAGTAGTAGAGGAAGGAGCATTGTGTAATGTTGAAGATATTTTCATTGGACCTTGCCCGCAACTGAATGAAGTGCCCCCGGGATTTCAGCATTTAAGAAACCTTAAGGTCATTTCTTTTTCTCAAATGCCAGCAAAATTCTTGATGTTCCAAAACTTTTGGAGTCTTCGAAATGTGCCAGATGTTCGATTCTTTTGCGAGTTCCAAGGACAAATTTATTTCTTGCTCTTCAAAACTGTTCTCCATGTCCAAATCTACATACGAGGTTAGTCCTGAACAATATTGTGGCCCTCTGAATTATGTTTCTAGTGGACTGAATTGTAATTCTCAATATTAGCGATCTGTTATGCTACAAGCATTAGTTTTGCACTTTGCCATGAAAGTCTAGCAACTATCTCTTTCTTTGCTTTAGTTTCTTACTAAAACATTTTACAACTTTCTTGTCATACATAGACAAAATGAAATAGAAAAAAAAAAGAAGAAAAAAAAAAGGAGAGACTAACCTGTAAATGTTCAATGCCATGCCTTGACAGAGCACACAGAAGTAGAGTGGGACTCCAATTCCATGAATTTTATAGAGATACTGAGTACGTTTTTTCAGTTATGAATTTCTTTAAATAACTCTGCTCTTGTCAATTGAAATTCAATGATATCTCTTGGTCCTTCACTTACTAGTCTTCCATGCCACCTCGATCTTGTGCTACGCAGGGATAGTGTTTCCAGTACCTCAGTGAAGTAGCAGTATCCATTGACGAAAATAATTCCTATGCATCTGCCGAGACTACTATAAGACTTGTCTGCAGCTGTAATACTCTGCATCTATAGGCTTTTGACGAGCATGGTTCCAAGTACTTGAGTTACTGGTAAAATCATTTTCAAGCATTGTTCTCAAAAACACATTCAGTCAGAATTGCTGGGGGTCCTATCCGGGGCTTCCTTATCTCAAGAGTTGTGTGCGCCTGCATACTCAGAAGACAGAATTCGAACTCTGCCAGTACAGCTAACTTGTTACGTGCCGACGTATAAGATTGATAAGTTACTATGTTATAATACTTTGTCCAACAATACATTTCTTTGATGGTTCTTGAAAATGCTACAGATTTTCAATGTGTTATATCTGAATTTAAAATTTTGAATTTGATCATTTTGGTTCTTTTTTTAATTTGGAGCTGAATAAAGCTAATCGGTCTTGTGTAATTGCTTTATCATGTTGTGTCATTGGATATGGAAGCATATATGCAAATATCAACAAATGACATGAAGTACATACTAGTTATAAAATCAATTGTGGATCTATGCTTAAAATTCCATCACTCTTAGCTTCTTGTAAAAATTTCTGGAACCGATTTTTCTAAATGCGATATTGAGGGGATAATAATATCAAAAGTCCAACTTATCGTATATATGTTGTCTCCATTTTTCTGTTTCCCTTCAGATCTTGCTCGTCGAGATAAGGTAAGAGCAATAAAAGAATTGAATGAAAAAGCAAGGATTTCATAACCTGCAAATGCAAGTGATTTACAAGCAACGTCATGGTCTCGCTTCACCAAAACCCTGCTTTAACACTTAAAAACGAAAAAAGAACTATGAACTTAAGAACTAAGAAAAGCATAAACAAGAAGCTGAGTTTCGAGGCTGGCAGTGGACAAAGCAACGTTGCTCTTCAAGGACTGAAAAACCAGGAGAGTGAACGATTCATTGGCACATAAAACATAAGCATGAAAAGAGCAATTATGCATGATAATCAATACAAACAAACATCCTTGCATGGAACTAAATTTACAACTATAATCAGTGCAACATCCAGCTACTACTCCATAAAGGAACTGCATCGACTGATGATATAAACAGATACAGAATGTTAAAGCAGACAACCGAACCATATGCTTGATCCAGACAAAACTACAAACGTGAAAAGACAATCAAAAGAACTTTCATAGTAGATAATGACAATGGCAGAGGATCCTGTTTTTGAAAAGGATCATGAAGAACAAAACCTTTTTTTTTTTTTGTTAGAAGCAAAATATTAGAAACACATGCAAAATTAGGTACTTGATGTGTTATAAGTAATATTAGGAGCCTGCAATCTCTCAATTTTCTGATGCTACCTTGTCGTATGGAGCCTCAGCTCTCTCTCCATATCTCTAATAATAAATGAATTTCAGAAGTGTATGCATAAGATTAATTAGTCGACTCTTAACAAGTTATTCTATTTTAATTAACTAAGTTGTTTATAGCTCTTACGTACTGTTTATTTTCACCATAAGCAAAGTGTTTCATGACCAATTAGCCAGTAAGCTACTATCCATTTCTTATTCATTTTTACCTTTTCCTTTATCTTTTTAAGTCGTTATCATACCACAAAATTGACGTCTAGTCTTCATGTATCCGTTACACGATCTGATTCTTCATGCTTACTTTGGAGCTGAAGAAAGCTTACTATAAGAGAATAAACCAGCTCAGAAAGAAGGAAAAGATTCTTTTCTCATTTTTTGATGTGTGTTAACGTATCTTTTTTTTTTCTTTTCTTTTTTTCTTGAAATAACTCTACTTTTTCTTATAATAATGTATACCTTTATTCGGATGAATACACAACACTTCTTTCTTTCAAGCAAGAAAAAGAATCCCCTTCTTTTATTTTTTTTTTCCTCCACTTGAAAAATCCCATTCTTTTTCAACACTTTATTTTCTTTTCTTAAAAACAACAACAACGATAATAATAATAATAATAATAATAATAATAATAATAATAATAATAATATAATGATAATGATACTAATAATAACAACAACAAAAACGACAACAATAATAATAATAACAATAATAATAATAATAAGAAAATTTACCAATTCTCGCATATGTTTTAGCAAATTACTAGTTTCAATCTCCGTGTCTTTAAAAATACATATCATACACCCCTCAATTTATCAGATTGGTCAAAACTACGTTGTGAACAAAATACTAATACCCTTGGTCATAACTAATCAATAGTCTAACTACTTAGCCATGCAACCAGAACACCCAATTTTTTGGGGAAAAAATTAAATAATTTTCAATCATTAATTTTAATTTTTGACATTTGAGCTGTTTCATTATAAGTTTAATAGATAATTTGGCGAGGGGCACTTCAGCTATATTTTCATATTAAAAAAATGTGGAATTGTGGTGAATGTCCTTTTCTTGCACTTTGTTTTAAAAAATGTCCATTTTCCTTACCAGTTTTAAATTATATACTAAGTATATAGATTTTTATATTAGGTATATAATATTTTACACATGATATATATACTTATGTACCGATTATATTGTTTTAAGACTTGAAAAATAGATATTTACTTAAAATAAGTCCAAAATTAGATCATTTTGCTATAAAATCCTTCATAACTCAATTGTCACAAGGAATAATTTATACCAGATTTGACGATGCTATTACTTAACTAAAAACGAATAATATTTAGCTTTAATAAAATTAATAAACAACTTCCTCAAAAAAAATAATAATAATAAACATTTTTTTTCTGGGAAAAAAACTTAAAGTTAAAGAGAAGGGAACGTGTGAATTGCTTCGAAAAAAAGAAAAGGATAGTAAATTAATTAGTAATCAATATGCTGAGGAAAACTCATATTTGAATGTGGTGGGTACGTAGATGATGCGATATCTGAAGGAGATTAATATCGATCCGAAAGTTCCCACGTAAGAGCGCAAGAAAGCACATGAGGTTGAGCATTCATGTTATTAATTCCCTTTTTTTTTTCTTTAATTGTCTTTATGTTGATCAATCCCTTTTCGTTCTTCAAACTATATAATAATATAAAAACAATCAAAAATAAAAACTTCGGACCTAAAAGAAAAGTACAACTCAAATTAACCCATGCCAT
Source organism: Trema orientale (assembly GCA_002914845.1). Taxonomy (NCBI): domain Eukaryota; kingdom Viridiplantae; phylum Streptophyta; class Magnoliopsida; order Rosales; family Cannabaceae; genus Trema; species Trema orientale. The sequence goes on along the minus strand of JXTC01000367.1, from coordinate 75,270 downwards.
TACAATGAACCTAACACAACAAATGACGATGTTGTCAGCAAATAAATATGACGGATTCTTTTGAAGTTGAAATCTGGATACGCTTTCTCTTATAAGAGATAGAAAGGAGATCAGGTAATGTAAAACATTTTCTAGCCAATTATTTTTATCATTTTCTTTTATTTTTAATTGCATTGTTCTATGTTTTTGTATTTCTGAATTTTTTCAACCTTTTCTTTCATGTGTCTAGATATTCTCTATATATCGTTGATTGTGTTCAATTATCTTCAGTACTAGTGAACGAATTTCAACATGGTAAATTCTTTCTTATCTGACCTTAATGTATGTAGTTCAGTACATGTGGATTCATTTTAATTTAGTGTTCGTACTTTTTTCATAGTAATAGGTACTAAATTTGTAACTTGTATTTCAATTTACATCAATGAATGACAATATTAAAAGGTAATGCAATTAATTTAAAAATAAAAAAGGTAAGGCAAGAAGGCCTTGATCGTTAGAGACAACTTTGATATTATGTTTCTAAATACAATTTTGAACTTAAATTGAATAAAAAAAAAATTATAAAGATGATATATATATATATATATATATTGTTATGTATATATTTTGTGAAAATTTGATTTTACATGGTAAAAGTTAAAAAATGAATTGTTGATGGGCTGACTGGCTATTTGACCAATTTTTGGCCCAAAACTTAGTATATGACCAAGCTCAAAAATTTATATAGTTAAATATCCAACTCACTTAATGACAAAAATAAAAATAAAATATATTTTAGAACTCATACTTTAAAAGAAATGGACATTTAGCTATAACTTTTAAAACATAAACATCTACTTAAACCAATTTAAAAAATTGGTCATCCACTTAATTTTCCCTATTCTATTCTATGAATTTATTTAGAAAAAGTACTACTTTTTAAAAAATAGTTAGAAAAATACAATTTTTTACCAATTGATGAGGTACTTGTGATAGCCGGTTATGTTACTTGAAATAAAAATTAATTACATTAAGTAAATTAATTGGTTACTACAAGTAACCCAACTAGTTACTTTGAATATCTTTGAAAAATATCAATTTCGAAGAAAAATTGGTATTTTCCTAAATCTTTTTGAAAAGTGTACTTTTGTATATGAATTAAAAAAATAATAGTTTTTAAATAGATCAGGGATTTTTCAAAAGATCTAGCATGTCCCTGATATAACAATTTCTGGACTTTGAGTCCTGATTTTTGTCAGAGCTCTAATCTTTTACAAAGAAAAGAACAACAATTAACCTAGGGCTATTGATTTGTGATATAAAATTACAATATTTAGAAGAAATTCACATCATTTTAAGAAATGACTCTTATTTCTCCCTTTTAATAAATGTCTATTTTTTTTATTACTTTTGGCAAAATGGCCAGTTTTTAGTAGACTATTTTTATTAGTAATTCAGTATTATATTAGTATATCAATACATTAGTTATTGTATGTCAATATACTAATTTTGTATTAAGTATCAATTTATATAAGTTTATCATATACTAATAAACTAATATAAATATACAAGAACATATATATTTTATTTTTATTTTGATAACCTCGCTTATTTTGTAAAATATTTTGATAAATTAAGAAATTTTGGATAGCATCTAAAAAACGGTCATTATTAAACTTGGACCTAAAATTCGACCATCTAGCTAAGAAACCCATATTATTATTGTTTTGAGGAAAATTTTGAATTTATATCGTAAATTTTAAAAAAATTTGAAAAATCTCTAATTTTCCAATTCTTTTTTTAAATTCTAGAATTATTTAGAAAAGTACAACTTTTAACAATATTTAGAAAAATATCACTTTTTAATACTTGATATGGCACTTTCTTCTTTTTTCTTTTTTTGATAAAAATTAGTTCCATTAATGAAAGTAAAAGGTGGCCACACAAAAAGAAGCCAACATCTAGTGTGCTGCTGAGTCTATGGTACATAAAGCTGTGGGTAGAGCACTAGGCTGAATAAGACCAAATACATTGGAATTACTATACCACTTAGCTAAATTGTGTGCTCCAGAGTTAGTATCCCTTGGAATCCAGTCTACCTCCCACAAGTCTAGCCGTTGGAGGAGTTGGTACAGTCCAAGAGCATCTTTGCGTGCATTCCAGTTCAAATTTTCCATGGAGCTGTTGATTGCTCTAGCCACTTGTTAATAGATGACTTGTTAGTTAGGTGCTGATCTACAAATTAGTTGGTTAGTTAGTTGCAAATAAATAACAGATCAGATTAGTTATAAGGAATGAGTTGTTGATGGTGTTAAGTAAATCTTTTCTGTATTATATATAGTTGAGAGAAGATACGAGAGTTAACACTTGTAACGAATAGTTTTTTTTATCTGGATTTTTTTGAGAAAAACAAAGAGTTCTTCTTGAGTGAATAGTGAGGGGAATTTGTAATAGGAACAGAGAAGAGAGATCAAAAGAAATACTCCTTTGTAACGTTTGAAAAAGCTTAGTGGATTTTGTTGGTTTAGCCTCAAAGTAGATGTAGCTCTAGTAATTGAGTGAATCACTTAAATTCTTGGTGTTCTTTGTTCATTGTTATTATTAGAGTTGTTATCTTGCTGTTGTAACAGTGGTATCAGAGCCAGGTTCTAGGTCCGTAAATATGGCTACCACGAAGTTTGATGTAGAGAAGTTTACTGGAAAGGGTGATTTTACTCTCTGGAGGATCAAGATGAGAGCACTTTTGGTACAACAGGGTTTTCAAGATGCCATTAAGTCCTGGAGCTTTGCCAGCTACTATGAAAGAAGAAAACAACACAATTCTTCTTGAAAAAGCACAGAGCGCTATAATTCTGTGTTTGGGAGACAAAACTTTGCGAGAAGTGGCAAGAAAGACTTCAGCAGCTGCAATGTGGACGAAACTTGAGAAGCTATAGATGAGGAAATCATTGGCGAATAGGCTCTATCTAAAGCAGAGAATTTACTTATTCAAGATGTAAGAAGGAAAATCCATCGAAGATAAAATGGATGAGTTTAACAAAATTATTAATGATCTAGCTAATGTTGATGTAAAGATAGATGATGAAGATCAAGCCGTGAAACTTCTCAGTTCTCTGCCAAAATCCTATGAACACTTCGTAGATGCTATGTTATATGGAAAGGAGCAGAAATTAACTCTAGAAGAAGTACAATCAGCCTTGAATTCAGAAGAGTTGAAGAAAAAATCATACATCAAAACTGAGTCTGATGGAGAAGGACTTTCAGTCAGAGGTCGATCAGAAAAGCGTGACAATAAGAATCGAGGAAGATCAAAGTCTAAGTCAAAGAACACAAAGTATAAATGTATCGCATGTTATAAGGAGGGTCATTTTCGAAGAGATTGTCCAGAAAGAAAGAAGAATCAGCAAGAAAAGCCTAAAGAATCAGGGGATGCTGCAATTGTTATGGATGGTTATGAATCAGCTGAGGTTTTGTCAATTGTAGATAAGGAATCTAGCTAAGAATGGATTCTGGATTCAGGTTGTTCATTCTATATGTGCCCAGTGAAGTCATGGTTTGAAAACTTGACTGAATAAGAGAATGGCATGGTGTTATTGGGAAACAACAAAGCTTGAAAAGTCTTGGGTTTGGGTACTATCAGAATCAGGATGCACGATAGAATTAAAAGGCTTCTACAAGACGTTAGGTATGTTCCTGAACTGAAAAGAAACCTTATTTCTTTGGGAATGTTAGATCAAATGGGATATAGCTTTAAAGCTGAAAATGGTTGCTTAAAAGTGATAAAGGGATCTCTAGTTGTCATGAAAGGAATAAGAATAAATGGTCTGTATACTTTAGATGGTAAAACTGTTATAGGCAGTGTTTCTAATATACAAGAATCTAAAGTAGATAAGACGAATTTATGGCATAAGAGACTTGGACACATAAGTGAAAGAGGATTTCTGGAACTTGGAAAGAAAAATCTATTTGGAAGTGATAAAGTGGATACTTTAGGATTTTGTAAACAATGTGTTTATGGAAAATCAAAAAGGCTAAAGTTTGGAACTGGTAAGCATAAAACAAAGGAGATTATGGAGTATGTACACTCAGATTTATGGGGGCCAGCTAGAACTTTGTCACATGGGAATGGTAGGTATTTTTTATCTGTCATTGATGATTTTTCGAGAAGAGTATGGGTGTATATCCTAAAAACTAAAGATGAAACTTTCTTAAAGTTCAAAGAGTGGAAGACACTTATGGAGAGTCAGACAGGGAAAGAGTCAAGTGGATAAGAACTGATAATGGCTTAGAGTACTTCTCTGATGAATTTAACAAACTATGTAGAGATGAAGGCATCGGTAGGCACAAGACAATAAGGGGTACTCCGCAACAGAATGGGCTAGCAGAAAGGATGAATAGGATAATATTAGAAAGGGTGAGAGATGCATGTTGTTAACGGCTGATTTACCAAAAGCATTTTGGGTAGAAGCTATTGTAACAGCAGTGTACCTTATTAATAGATGCCCTTCACAAGCAATTAGGTTGAAGACTCCAATGGAAGTGTGGGAAAATAAATCTGCAGATTATAGTCATTTGAGAGTTTTTGGTTGTATTGCTTATGCTCATTACAGACAAGATAAATTGGACCCAAGAGCTTTGAAGTGTATATTCATTGGTTACCCAGATGGAGTAAAAGGATATAAACTGTGGTGTTTGGAAAATGGACACAAAAGATATTTTGTCAGTAGAGATGTAATTTTTAATGAGTCCCATATGACAAACTTAGTGAAATGGTCTGATGTTCATAAGATGAAGGATGCAGAAACTGATATATTTCAGTTTGAGGTGGAGCAAACCGATCAACAAACAACTACTACTGAAAATACCAATGATGAACTTGAAATTGGTCAAGGTAGTGTAACAAGACAAGATATTGGTGATAGACAAGAACTACCCAGTAGCAGTGGTGGTGGTGAAATCTATAGTTTAGCAGAAAATAGACTGAAAAGAGTGATTAAGCCACTAGTAAGATATGCTCAAGCAGACATGATTTCTTTTGCCTTAACAACAGCAGAAGAAATTGATGAGTTAGAACCTAGTTCATTTAAGGAGATTATGAACAGTAAGGATAGAGAACTCTGGTTGAGGGCTATGGATGAAAAAATGTCATCTTTGAATAAAAATCAAACCTGGACTCTAGTAGATAGACCAAAGAATCAGAAGACTGTGAGTTGTAAGTGGATTTTTAAAAGGAAGAATGGAATTCCAGGAGTTGAACAGCCTAGATACAAGGCCAGATTGGTTGCAAAAGGTTTCACTCAAAGAGAGGGAGTTGATTTCAATGAGATATTCTCACCTGTAGTGAAATACTGTTCTATAAGAATGATATTGGCCTTGACAGCTAGATATGATTTGGAGTTGGAACAATTGGATGTTAAAACAGCTTTTTTGCATGGAGAATTAGAAGAGACCATATATATGGAGCAGCCTGATGGTTTTATTCAAGATAAAAACAAGGTATGTTTGCTTCATATGTCATTATATGGTTTGAAACAAAGTCCAAGGCAGTGGTATAAACGTTTTGATGAGTATATGCATAAGATTGGTTTCTCAAGGAGTAAATTTGATAGTTGTGTATATGTTGAACAACTAAATAATAAGATACTGTCATATCTTTTACTGTATGTGGATGATATACTGACAGAAAGTCAGAAATTGAGAAAGTCAAGTCATTGTTGAGGACTGAGTTTGAAATGAAGGATCTTGGTCCAACAAAAAGGGTTTTGGGCAGGGAGATTACTCGAAACAGAGTTGAGGGCACTTTGTTTTTGTCTCAAAAGTCATATTTGAAGAAGGTACTGCAAAGGTTCAATATGACAGATGCAAAACCAGTAATGACTCCAATTGCACCTCACTTCAAGTTGTCGACTAGTCAAGCTCCTTGCACTGAAGAAGAGAGAAGGTTTATGGCTAAAGTTCCTTATGCAAATGCCATTGGTAGTGTTATGTACACGATGGTGTGTAGTAGACCAGATTTAGCTTATGCAATCAGTATGGTCAGCAGGTTTGTGGCAGATCTAGGTAAGGTTCACTGGGAGGCATTAAAGTGGGTCTTAAAAGGGACTGTGAACATTAGATTGATGTTCAAATCTAAAGTTGATTCGACTAATCCTATGGCGGGGTATGTAGATTTAGATTTTGCTGGAAGTATAGACACCAAAAAATCACTTATAGGATGTGTGTTTACCTTGTTTGGGGGAGCTGTTAGTTGGAAGGCAAATTTGCAACCTGTGGTGGCTCTTTCAACGACTGAAGCTGAATATATTGCAGTAATGAAAGCTGTAAAAGAAGCTCTATGGATGAGAGGGTTCTCTGGTGAGTTGGGCATAAAACAAGATCAGATTGCAGTGTTCTGTGACAATCAGAGTACAATTCATTTAACTAGGAATCAAGTGTTTCATGAAAGATCAAAACACATTGATGTAAAGATGCACTTTGTGAGGGATGTTGTAGCTGCTGGCAGTGTGGTAGTACTAAAGATACCTACAGAACAGAATCCAGCTGACATGATCACGAAGCCAGTAACATCTGTTAAGTTCAGATATTATCTGTACTTGATAGGTGTTCAATTCGGAAGTAGCCCTTAAGGGGCTAGGAGAGGCCAAGCCAAATTCAGAAATTTTTAAAGTTGACTAACAAATCAAGGTAGAGATTGTTAATAGATGACTTGTTAGTTAGGTGTTGAGCTGGAAATTAGTTGGTTAGTTAGTTACAAATAACTAACAAATCAGATTAGTTACAAGGAATGAGTTGTTGATGGTGTTAAGTAAATCTTTTCTGTATTATATATAGTTGAGAAAAGATACGAGAGTTAACACTTGTAACGAATAGTTTTTTTGATCTGGGCTTTTCTGGGAAAAACAGAGAGTTCTTCTTGAGTGAATGGTGAGGGGAATTTATACTGAGAACAGAGAAGAGAGATCAAAAGAAATAATCCTTTGTAACGTTTGAAAAAGCTTAGTGGATTTTGCTGGTTTGGCCTCACAATGGATGTAGCTCTAGTAATAGAGTGAACCACTTAAATTCTTGGTGTTCTTTGTTCATTGTTATTATTAGAGTTGTTATCTTGCTGTTGTAGCACCACTAACTCACAATATACCTCAAAAATAGCATTTCTTATGCTTTTGTCAAGTGCCAATCTAATAGTAGCAAGCAAAGCAGCCCTCTTTGCCACTAGCGGATCCTCAAAGTCAACAAAGGTAGCATATGCCATCTATATTCTTCCTTTACTAATCCTCACCAGAGCTGCACCAATCGACCCTTTGTCTCGTATGCACACATCAGAATTAATCTTCATTTATTCGTCTAGGGGCGGATTCCATTGATTCTGGTCGAACCTAAGCTTCTTAATCTCTCTAAGTTTTGATAAGAATTCATTATATTGGGCCGATATCTGATTGTGTAGCCATATCAGATTAAAGCTCTTTGATTTGAATATGATCTCATTCCTCATTCTCCAAGTCTGTCCAATCAAGCATGGGTAATATAACAAAACCCTGCTTCCCACTTCAGCATCCATCCTTTTAAGGATAAAGTCTAGATATCTAGAGCAAGATGATAGCCCAAAGTTATCTAATCTGAGAGACCATGGTGACATAAACCATGGTGATTGAATATGTCGGCATTGGAAGAATAAGTGATATGAAGTTCCATCTACATAATCGCATAATGAGCATATACTGTGATCCATAGGGATTCTTCTACTAAGCATTGTTACCACAGGTAGTGTGTCATATAGGGTTGTCCACCAAAGTACTTTATATCACGGGTGGAGTCGAGAATACTATAATTTTTTGCAAAGAAATGTAATTGAGCTTGGGAGTTCAAATCTCTATTTCTAGTCTATAATGTAGGCCGATTTAACAATGAACTTAGAGTTCTTTGCTGCCACTCATCCCTACTTATCCTCTGGACTGCTCACTGAAAAAGGGATCTGTAAAATTCTCTTTACATCCTATTCTCCAAATGCTGATCGTATCTTTGTAGAATTCTATCTCCGACCGGGCATTATAAAGTCACTAACCAATGCAAATCTGGGTCCAGATCATAGATCAGAATTGGATGATAAGTTAGGTGCTTCGGTACCCACAGGTCCCTCTATATGTTAGTCTTAGAACCATTACCAAGTAACACACATGCTCCTTTCGTAATCAGATCTTTATTATCACAATAGCCTTCCAGAATGAGGAATCGAACACCTTTACTGTGGCATTCAAAAATGATCCAACCCGTAGGTATTTGCTTTGCAGTACTCGAGCCCAAAGTGCCTTGCTTCCCGAAGCTAATAACCATCATCATTTTGCAATAAAGGCACGATTATAGTCATTGGTCCTTCTCAACCCTAATCCTCCTGTGGAGTTTGGTTTACAGATGTTGTCCCATGCTTGGAGGTGTATTTTAAGGTTGCCAGCTTCATTGGTTCCTCACAAAAATTTTCTTAGGTGACTATCCATTGCTTTATGTACCTTTTTCAGGAATTTATTGCTCGATATGCCATATATTTGCATAGCTTGGCTAACTGTGGAGAATAAGGTTAGCCGAACTACTCTAGATAGAACTCTTGATTTCTAGCCCATAGCCCTCTGTTGTACTCCATCAAGTATATATTGCGAACATTTAATCTTATTTTAGCCAATAAAGAGAGGCAGCCCGAGATGTCTTACTGTTTTTTTTATATGCTGAAACCTAAGCAAGGGGTTTTTGCTTATTGCTTTAGCCTGAGGTGTATTTTTATTGAAATAAATCAAGGACTTTGATGAATTAACCTTTTGACCTGACCAAATACAATACTTACAAAGACAAGCCTCAATCTCCTTGGCTACTTTCTTTATGGCTCTTCCAAATAGTAATAAGTCATCTGCAAAAAGAAGGTGGGATATCTTTGGACCATTCCTACTCACTTTAATTCCATGTAGCTCTCCTTCACTAGTAGCTCTCTCAAACATTCTTGAAAGTGTTTCTGCACAAAGTATAGAAAGGTAAAGTGATAGAAGATCACCCTACCTTAATCCAATTGAAGGAAAGCCTCCATCAATTAGAAGGGAGAAACTAGCTGATCTAATACACATCATGACCTACTCCACCCGTCTCTGATGGAACTGAATTAGAACTTAATGTAGAAAGCCCCACCTAACCCGATTGTAGACCTTCTTCATATCTAATTTCATTAACATAAGTCCCCCAGCTCCTCTTTTCTTCTTCATTGTGTGAAAGATCTCCTATGTGATAACGGAGTTCTCTATAATTATTCGAGTTGGTTTCTTTAACAAGGCTTCATTCCCTATCTCTGAAATTGATGGTTGAATTAGATTCTCCAAGGCTGGTGGAAACTCCATCGGTTTAGTAGAGAAGGTATTTGATAGCTTCTGGAGGAAGGCTTGAGCTATCTTCTCCTTTGATAGTATGGGTTACCCATCTTCACCCTTGATTAATTTAATCTAGTTCAAACTCTTCCTTATAATGGTAGATAGGTGAAAGAACTTCGTGTTTTTGTCTTCTTCTCTTAGTCAAGAAACTCTTGATTTTTGTCGCCAGAGAAGTTCTTCTCTCTTCAACAGCTCCCCCAATCTAGTCTGTAGCTCTGCCTCATTGTCTACCAACCAGTCGGCTTGTGGTGCTTGTTGTATAGCTTGGAGGTATTGTCTAATGGATTACATCTCTCTTTAGACAATACCAAATTGCTTTCCTTGGTTATTATGATGACTAGTCGCTTAATTCTAGGATTAGAATTAGAATAGGATAGCCACACCTTTTTAACCACTAGATGAGACCGCCAAAAAGAGTATCTTTCATGCGTCATGGAGAACACATCAATGATAAGTGGAGTACCTTTTTAAAGATCATGCATACTCATGAATGTGTTTCATGCATAAACTTTATTGAAATTCCTATTGCACTCTTTCTTTCATAACTTTTCATTTTGATGCACTTTTCTTAGAAAATATTTCTTTATAGGGCCCTTGAGTACACTACAAAATCACGGCAGTCTGTAGGCCGTGCCCACCTATGCATGAAGGAAACACATAGCCAATGTGAACCATACCTACCCAATGCAGATCGACTAAGTAGTGCACCTAATCTCATAGTACAATGCTCAGTCCCGGTAGTTGGTAAGCCGTGCCCACCTATGTGGGAAGGATGCCTGTGCAAACCATACTTACCCAACACAGACAGACTAAATACTATACTTAAAACATATCTCGTAAAATTAGTACAATGGTACTACTTTTGTTACGCCCCAGGTCCCACATTGGGTATGTTCTAGGAAGATCATAGGTATTTAAGTGGTAGTCCATGAGCCCAAAAGTACCTTCAAGCTAGCACTTTTGGGTGAGGCCCAGTGGTGTTAGATTTGGTATCAGAGCCGACCCAGTCCATACCTGTGTGGGCCTTGGAAGGCTGCTACGGGCCGGAATCGTGGTGAATGTGGACCCCACCTATAGGGGTTGTATGTGGGCTATTGAATGTGGACCCCCTAGCGAGGACGCTAGGCCCTTAATGGGGGGAGATTGTAACGCCCCAAGTCCCACATCGGGTATGTTCTGGGAAGATCATAGGTATTTAAGTGGTGGTCTATGAGCCCAAAAGTACCTTCAAGCTAGCACTTTTGGGTGAGGCCCAGTGGTGTTAGAACTTTAAATCCAATGTGTGAAAAACTTCACTTCTTTGAAAATCATGCTTAAGTGATCATGTCATGCTTATGTCTTTCATGAACAAAATAATAGCCATATAAATAACATACAATTTAAATAATACACATAAGCATATAAGAAAACACCTTGTATCTACTACTGTTCTTGTGATGCAGTTAAAATAAATCTTTACTTACTTTGTGTCCGGTAGAAAAGATAGTGGAAATGGTCAGTATCCTTTGTGGCAAGGTGTGTGGAAGACCTTATGTCAAATTTATTACTCAGATGATCATTACAATGTAAAATGCTTAAAGAAAACAACCATAAGACTGAAATCACAACTTTCACAAAATAAGGATGTCTAATCTCAAAATGAACCAAAATATCACCTACTTTCATAAAAACTAGTCCATTTAATTCTAAATAGTACCATTTGCTTTTAAAAATATTTGGACAGTACCTCCCCTATTTCTAAGACACCCCCACATGATTAAAATCATGGTTTTAAACCTGATATAACAATCAACAATCCAATTTCCACATATACAACTCAAAGAGGATCATTTAGAGCAACTTAAATGTACTTGAATTCCTTTCAATTTAAACAAAGTTTAAAACCAATTCTATACTTATATGTCATCATAACCAGCCACCAAATGAGTGAAATAAATAATAGGATCCATAAAATATACACTCCAAGTTTAGAAAATCAGATTTACAAATAGAAAAACATAATCTACCACACATGAAAACACTTAAATCTATAACTAGCACACTTAATTTAGGGCTTTATGTTTAATTTTAATCCTCCACTTAAATTCTTTATTTCCAGCCATAAATAAGGTTTTCTAGGATCTTTATTAATCAAATAAAAGCTTTGATTTAAGAGCTAAAGCAATAGAAATAAGCTACTAATTCTAAATTCCACAAAAGCTCACCTTGACTAGTTTGAATCTTTATTGAAGCTCTTGCCTTCTACTTCTACAAAACTAATTTCTAAGGCTTTGAAATTGATCTTAGAACTCAAGAGGACCTAGAAGAATCATTATTTAAGTAGTATCAAGTGGAGAATTAAAATAGGAAAACAAAACCTAGGAAGAAGAACTAGTTGAGTTACCTTGACTAGTTTGGATCTATCTTGCTTTCTAGAGCTTCAAATTGAGTTCTACCACTTGAAAACTGTTAGATATGGATAAGGGGAGCTGAGAGAAGTCTAAAAATGGGTGGGAGTGTTTCAGATCGTGGCTGGAGAGAAAGGAGAAGAAAATGACCAGATTTGGTCCAAAAGTGATACTTAATGACTAAGAAATGGCATAACTTAAGTTCTAAGGGGTATTTTGGGAATTTTACACTTTACTTTCCATGTGTCCAATTTTAAAACATCCTTAGCATACTCACCACATTGCTGGTCCATCCCGTACACCCAAGTGTAGACCAAAATGGTGAAACCTAGCTTAGAAGATGAAAACTAGTCATACTTTGACTTAGGATCCTATATGGCCAATCTTATTGTAATTTGGTGGAACCGAGCCCCATAACTAATCATTAAACATAAAAAGAAAGCCAATTAGACTCCAATTAATAATGCAAACATAGTATAATTGCCCAATTAATAGAATGTACAAAGACGACATTAAGCGATTAAGCTGAATCTAAGCTAGCTTAGTGAAATAAAACACCTATCTGTGTCGTGAATGCCACCTCGTGCTTTCCTAGAGCCGATAAATAAAATGCTATAAATGAGTCCTAAACATTAAATTAAAGTTATTTAATGTGTTAATCACACAGTGAATTCGGCTCCGAAATGCGTAAAAATTACATTTTACCGAAAAACTACTGTTTTACCTAGTTATCAACAAACATAATTTTAATGCATGTGCACATTGTATTACTATTCACGAATATATTCTTTATTCTTCTCACACACCAAGCTCTCTTTTTGAGGGTACTGAGCCTTTACACTGCATAGGAGCACTTCAACAAATATTAGTGCAATAATACATATCGAAAGCATTTAACTGTCAGCTTAAGCAATTTACCATGAAATTGACTCTAGTTTTATGATATGTCTATTATGCAATATAAACATGTTTATTATTGGCTTATTTATGCATGTGAGAATCTTGGGCATCACAAAAAGAAAAAATAACCTCTATATTTTTGTAATTCTTTTTGGTTTTTCTAGGTAAAAACATTAGAAATCCAAAAAAAAAAAAAAAGCGGCTAACTATTTGTTTGACCATTTTTTAAAAAAAAACTTAGTATATAACCATACTCAAAAGTTTATTACTAAATATCTAACTCACTTAATAACAAAAATGAAAATACAACATATTCCATAATTGAAACTTTAAAACAAATAGACATTTAGCTATAAATTTTAGACTTAAATATCCAGTTAAATCAATTGAAAAAATTAGTCATTCATCTAGTTTTCACACAATATAGTTAATATAATGCAATAAGTATGGGCCCAATAAATGTAAATGCCCTGTTAAAGAATATCAAATTTTATTTTTTTTTTAAAAAAAACGTTACTACATATAAAAAATGGCAATAACAGATTACCCCGAACCCCTAGCAGTTAGAAAACTCATGGGACGGGCCTTTCTTTCTCTCTGAATATCTGCTGCTATGTCGGAAACGAGTTTGTATTTATTTATTTTTTTCTTCTTTTTAATAGGTTAACCTACGATATGTTCATATATTGTTATTGTTTGGCATATGTAGATGAGACAATTGCCAATACCGATAAGTACTTAGATATGCACAGTTCGTGCTACTCAGGTAATTATTATTTATTTAATTAGAACACGAATATTGTTTTTAGACTTATTTGTATTTTGATTGCGTTCGATTGTTATAATTATAAGTAGTTTGACGTTAGTCAATGCATAATTTGATCGATATAGCATATTTTATTAGGTTCCATCGGAGCTGGAATTAAAATTGAGGAATATGAAAGTTCGAAAAGTAGAACACTGAATTTAAAGTAATTAAATGTACCCGTCCCAAAAAAAAAAAAGGTACTTAAATGTAAAAATAGTGAATTTTAAACGACTCAAGATAGAAAGTATATTATAACTATAAATAGAGCTAGGACCAGTTTAAAATATACCTTGGGTCTCTGTCTCATTATTACCCAATTCCAGATTCAGAAAAACAAAGAAACCCTAGAAAGCAGTACCTCTCCTCGTCGTCTCTCTCTCACAGCCCTTCTCTCCCTCTCTTGCCGTCGATCTCAACCGGATTTCATATAATATCTCCATGTAAAACTCTCTCTCTCTCTCTCTCTCTCTCTCTCTCTCTCTTATTTCCTTACCGTCATGAAATATAAAGCTGTCTTAATTTGTTTGATGTCTAATCCGTTCTCTCGAATCATCATTTTTTTAAAGATATCTCCTTATATATATATATATATATGTTTTTTTTAGTTTGTTTAGGGTTTGGATATATGTTATGTTTTTTTTGTCTTCTATATGTATATACTAACATTTTATTGTTTGAAAAGCAGATAATGGATCCATGCCTGGTTAGCAAACTTAGTATTAGCGAGCCAAACCTTGCGAACCACGAGGAGCATAAGGATCAAATCTGGCCTTCCGAGGTAATTTATGATGTTTTCGCAAGGGTTTCATGTTTTTTAGTATTATCTCGTTGCTTTTCTGATAATAAGGAAATGCTATCATTGTCTTCATCATATACATATATACTTATCATATTTGTATGGATTGTTTATATACATAGACTGAAATTCCAAGGTATGAGTAATATTGTAGAATAGAGATCCAAGTCCTCATGGAAAAGATCCTGTTTGCAAAGTTTCCACGCCAGAGTTGACTAAACAAGATCGGAGTGATATGGTATATGACGATTGGGAGCGGTCTATGCTTGAATTGGATTTCTTCATATGGGTATATATACATATTTTCTACTTATTCTTTTGGGAGTTTTATTGTTTTTTTTCTCTCTCAATGCTTTCATGGTTTTCGGTTATCAAACTTTTTTAAAAGCAATCATCTCTAGTTATATTTTTTATTTTTATATATGTATAATACTAATATTATGAGATTTAAAAATTGAAAAAGGTTCCAAACGCAAGTAAAAATAGTTTTGAGGAGAACGTTGCCAACCTCAAGAAGTATAAGAAATTGTTCAATAAGTACCAAAAGCAAGTTCGCGCTTATGAGGTATTGTCTACTTATTTCGATTTTTTTTTTTCACATTTTGCATATAACAGCTTGTAGAAGTTATATTTACTTTTTCCTATCAGGGCTTTTATGTTGACGTGAATGCTTACAAGAAGTGTAGTGGCTCTGGTCTCATTACGCCGGTGGCGGAGGTTAATGAGTTGGTGAATAAGATAGTGACTTTTGCTATTGAAGAGTACAACAAATCTCAGGTATATTTTTTAGTATGACTATTATTAATAAAAGGAATGTTTAGTAATGAATGAACATATACTAGATTCTTTACAATAGTGTCGGTTATTTGATATATCTGACAAAACATGTGGATCATGTCACAGGGTAAGGATCTCAAACTTGAAAGGACTGTGAGAGCAAATGAAAAATTCATGGGCGCTGGATTCATGTATTATTTGACTTTAGAAGCAAATGACAAGTGCTTCTACGAAGCTAAGGTATATAGGAAGGCTAGTAATGGTGATAATACATTGAAATTTTTCCGACGTGCTAAGTATTATCCCAAAGCTTCAAGCAAAAAAAAGAAGAAAAGTACAGAGCCCAAGCTAGCAGAATTGTAGAACTTGGCAATAACGCAGGTGTTTTAAGTATTTTGCGGTTAAATAAAAATGCCCTTGATTTTTTGGTTGGTTTGTTTGTTTTATTTTGTATATTTGAACTAAGAGTTACGTACAGATTATACCACATATTATGTTTGAATCATAAATCTCGATATAATTCGAATTTCTAAGCTTTATAGGTTTTACTATTTTTTTTTTTGTTGATTTTATTTTTTGGTTATTAATGGTCTAGCCTACCTTATGTTCATATGGTCTTATTGTTTCTGACATTCATTTGAGACAATTGTAACTTTAGGTTTAAGAAATTTGTGACATTTAACATCACATACTAATAATGATGCTGAACAACACCCATAAATAATGGTGTGGAACTCACTTTATATAACATGAAAAACAGAAAGTTGGACTAGTTATTGTCGGTTGGTTAGTTCTGTGTTGTTTTCTTTGCCATTGTCGCAGGATAATGCTGTCCACTTCATTGTGTTTTTAAATTTAATTTTTGTTGTTTTCGCAATTCATTGTCGTTTAAAGTATGTCTTTTTTCTGGAATGTTGTCTTTTTGATCAGGTTATTGTTGTTGTAAAGAAAAGCATAAGGAAAAAGAAACGGGGGAATTAGATAAATACGGTAGATTACACACGAACTTTAAAAAATACGATACGGAAGAAAAGTTTATAAAAATACGACATCAAAGAATAAAAAAAAAAGGAAAATACGACCTCATAAATTTACAATTAAAAATGAAGACACAGCTTTATTTTACAAAGAAACTCCTTATAGTTTCTCTGTTTCTCAACAGAGATTCTTGAGGCTCCAGAGATTGTCGAAGCTCCGGAGATCTTCAAGGCTCCGGCACATCATCTTAATCAATCGAAGAAAGTGACAAAAGTCGGGAATTTTGCTCAAGCTTCCTGAACTAATTCTGGGTAACCACCTAAATCTGGGTCGACTATCGTTCTGGGGATCCAAAAAGAGGAGATCTGAACTCAACGACGACACCCCAAATGATAACGACCACCATCAGTCATCTCCAGCGCCGCCATTGTAGCAGTTTTGAAAGTTTTGCCCAAAAAGTCATATTACCGTAAAAAAACTAATCAAAGATCATACTAAAATAATAGATAAAAAATGGAGTCGTATTTTAATAAAGCTTCGACGAAAAATCGTACCACATCTAATTTCCTCAAAAAAAACCCATTTTTCTAAAATAGGCCTTAAGTTGTGTACCCCATTTATTTTGTGTACTTGTTAAATTTGACAATTCACTTTAACATAAAAGGTCCTAAATTATTTCAGTTGTTTAAAAATATATGCATCCGCACACTATGTTCATGCTGCTCCGCCCACATAACCATTAGTCATGTTAGAGAAAGAAAACTCTTCGAATCCCAATGCTTAGGTAATAAAAGTATGTATACAAATAATATTATATATTTTATTAAACTGGTTCTTCGGAAAGAATCGTTCCACCAGTTGAGTTATTAGTGATGAAATCATTTACAAGCTTTATCTGAGAAGACGGATCGAATCTGAACTCTTCCCTTTCCTAGTATAGGTACCTTGTTGTATGCCGATGACAATAAAAAAGCAGAAAATGTATACGATCAATAGATTACTACGCTATACGACGTTGTTCGAGATATACATATCTGCTATAAATTTTTAATGTGTTACATCTGGATATTATATATGAATTTAATCACGTTGGTTATTCTTTAATTTGTTTGGAGTTGAATAAAGCTAATTAGTCTTAGTTGTGTGTTGATAGCAAAACGGCATGTATATGAACGTTCGATCATGTTGTATGGCATTTATAATAAATGCCAAACAATAGATGGTAATAAATCAAACAATAGTTTGATCAACACCAGATGACAAACAATCAATTACAATTTGTATGGCATGAAGTACATACCATACAAGTAGCTTAAATAGCAGGACATGCAAATTACAAATTCAATTGCGGATCTATATATGCTTAAGATTCCACCACTCAAGCTTCTTGCAAAAAATTTTGGAACCAATTTGTCAAACAGCGACATTGAGGGGACAATCATACTAAAAACCCAACTTATCATATATTGTCTGTAATCCTTTTTTTCCTTCGGATTTTGCTCGTAGAGATTAGGTAAGTGCAATAACAGAATGAAAGAAAAAGCAAGAATTTAATAACCAGGAAAATGTAAGTAATTTACAAACCAAATCATAGTCTTCCTTAGCCTAAAGGGAAAAAAGAAGAAAGAAAAAATAACTAAGAACTAAGAAAACTATAAACAAGAAGCAGAGTACTTTCTAGGATGGCAGTGGACAAAATCAACCTTGCTCTTCAAAGGACTGCAAAACCAGGAGAGAAAACGATTAGTGGGCACATAAAAAAAAAGCATGAAAAGAGCAATTATGCATAATAATCAATACAAAACAAACATCCTTTGCGTTGTACTAAAATTACAGCTATGATCAGTGCAACATCCGACTTTATAAGCAAAGGACTATACTTTGAAACTTAGACATCCAGCAACTACTCCATGAAGAAAGAGCATAGACATAACGCGTGCAGATAATATAAACGGATACAGATCATGTTATAGAAGACAACCAAACTACAAACTATAGAAACGTGCAAAGACATTCAAAAGAACTTTCATAGTAATGACTCTTTTAGGAAGAGGATCCTTTTTTGAAAAGGATGATGAATCATAATTTTTTTCACGACACTTGAAACACATGAATTATTTGCATACTTGATGTGTCAAGAAATATTGGAGCAAAGCATCAAGACTCATATAATCATCAAAAAATAACCTATTGATAGCGAAACTGTTAAAACATATTAATGCATATCAAGAGATATATCTCCCACGCACCTTAATAATCTTGGTCATAACATTACGGCTTCTTAAAATTCGAGGTTTGTTCATCATGTTTTGGGCAAGAAGGCATTAAAACCCAGAATTAGGTCTGGATGTCCTTCGAATAAATCCTTCACCCTCTCTACCACACCCGCCATGTCAATTCTACAACCAATGTAACAACAAATTTAGTAGAAATCAATAATAAAGTCAGAATAAACAGGGAAAGAGAGAAAGTAAAGCATATTGAATTAGATGTCATCATCATAATATGATATCAAACCTTTGAGCCCTGTAATCGTTCAGTAGTTGAAGAAAGTCGTCGTATTTTTCCCTTTGGTCCTTAAATAAGTCCTTCACGACCTTTAGATATGCTGCTGCGTTATCATATGAAGCCATGGTGTCCTAGGGTTTTTCTTTTCGGTACTCTCTTATAAAAACAACTTCAGCCGTGTTTTAATGGAAAAAATCTGATCTTTGACAAACCCTTAAATAGACCTTAAACTTTATTAACTTACCAAAAAGCCCCTAATATGGGATCATGTGATGTGCACATGATTTTTTTTTTTAAGAGGGAGATATTTCTGTTTATTTGAGAGACGAATTCAAACTTTTCATAATTAGGGATAACTTGAGACAATATAGATAATTCGCACAAAAATGAAAAAGGAAAAAACTCATATTATAATGTTTGTGATGTCATCACGTTGCTCAATTTTTTTTTTTTCTCTATTAAAAATTATTTAATTTTTTATTGGCTAATCATAGAGATTCACTGCTAGGATTCATTTTTTGTTTGAGGACAAGAAACACTAAAAACAAAGAAAGAGCTTGAAAAATGAGAATCTGATGTCATCACGTTGGTGATTTCACATTATCAAATTTTATAATTTGGGAAATTATCAATAAAATACCCTCTGTTTTGAAAAAATGTGAAGAAAAACCTTGTGTTTTGAAAATTCAAAATAAATGCCTTCTATTTAACAAAAATTATCACTAAAATACCCTCTATTTTAAAAAAAGTGTAAAAAAAAACCTTTGTATTATTAAAAATTCAAAATAAATATTTTCTATTTGAATTATCATATCATTTGCTACCTTTGCTAGTCAAAGTCTTCAAAAAAATTAATAAAATTAATATTTTATTCATATTATATTATTTTAAGAAACACACCACACTTAAAAATAAAGGGAGAGAAAATGCACATAATCTAAAGCCTCTTAAAAAAAACTCTTCTCTCCACTGTTGTTGCAAAAATCTAGAAAAAAAAATCTAAAATTTTTAAAACTTTCTCAAATAGAAGGTATTTATTTTGAATTTTTAATAATACAAGGGTTTGTTTTCACACTTTTTTAAAATAGAGGGTATTTTAGTGATAATTTTTGTTAAATAGAAGGTACTTATTTTGAATTTTCCAAAAGAGAAGGTTTTTTTTCACATTTTTTCAAAATAGAGGGTATTTTAGTGATAATTACCCTTATAATTTTAATGATTCAAATATTTTAGACCATATCAAGCTCAATAACCAATTAAGACAGTTAATCAAGTGACGTGCAATATTAAAAAAAGATTAATACCTTTTACGTTTATTAGTCAGGGAGGGTTCAACAATATGTACAAAAATTTGGCGGTCAATTTTATTGGCTTCTAGAAGCTAGTCCATTTTAATCCTTGTTTAAAGGTAACTAGAACTTATTATTTATGTCATATTTGGTGCATCGTATTGTATTGTATTGTGATATATTATATTGGATTGTATTATATTGTATTATTCTATTATAGTACTATATTTGGTTTGTTGTATTGTATTGTATTGTGATATATTATATTGGATTGTATTATATTGTATTATTCTATTATAGTACTATATTTTGTTTTACATTTGTATCAAGATGTTGTATTAAAAAGTTAACTTTTAAAAGTACTATTTTTAAAAATTTACTTAGAAAAATATCATTTTCAAAAACTATTTAGGAAATTACCACTTTTTAAAATTTATTTATGAAAAAACCACTTTTAAGATATAAATTTAGAAAAATACCACTTTTAAAATTTTAAAAAAATACCACTGTTGAAAGGAATAAATTGATGTGAGAAAGAAAGTAATGAGAGAGAAGTTAAGAACATAAAAAGTAAAGAGAGTGGGTATTTTTCCTATAATCATTCAGTACTTGAAAAAAGTCCTAATATTTTTCCCTTTTGTCCATAAATAAGTACTTCATGACCTTTACATATGCTACTGCGTAAACATATGTAAACACGGTGTCCCTCGAAATTGATAGCTTCTTGAAATTGGAGGTTTCTTCATCAAGTGGTAGGGTATATAATCTTGTATGCCTTGGGCAAGAAGGTATTAAAATGCAAAATTAGTTCCCTATGTCCTTTGAATAAAACCGTCACACGCTCTATCACACCCACAGCGGCAATTCTACAACCGATTATCAACAAAAGAAAGGTTAAATAAACAGAGAAAGATTATTGTTGAAGCATATTATATTGAACTACTCATGTCATGATATCAAACTTTTGAGCCTTATAATCTCTCATGACTTGAACAAAGTCCTGATATTTTTCCCTTTTGTCCTCAAACGTGTCCTTCACGGCCTTTACATGTACGAGTGCCTCATTTATTGTAAGTTTGACAACCATGGTGTTCTAAGTTTTTTTTTTTTTAATTAATAATGTGTTAATCCCTGTATGTTCAGCCGTGTTTGGAAGAATATGACCAAACCCTTAAATAATAATACCCTAAAGCATTAATTTACCAAAAATTTCCTATATATGGATCATGTGATTTGCACGTGATAATTTCTGTTTATTGTTACTATTTTTTAAAAGAATAGTTTCTATTTATTTGAAAGAAGAATTGACAATAACTCCGGGAGAAAATAAAATTTAAAAACATTTGTCACCACAAATATATACAATATGTAACCAAAATATATTACAATATATTTACTGTGGGAATTTGAATGTTAATTTTATGACATGAATACCGAAAGATAGTGGAAACAGAGCAATACACACTATGTTGATACATAACAATTATCCACAAGTATGTATATAGATCCATTTTAGGCTTACACTAAATCTAATGGAAGCTTACGAACCCCAAATTCCAACCCTCTCCAAATCATTTTCCTTGCTAATTTTTCCTTTCATTATTGAAAAAGTTATATCGTATTTTTGGCTAATCATAAAGATTTACCCCTAGGATCAATTAATCTTTGAGCCATTATCAATTTTAACCAGCTTTTAAGACATATAATGAAAAAAAGGAGAACTCGTAAACTATTTATAAAATTAGGACTTTTATTTAATAAAAAATTTGGAATTCTAAAATTATCCTTAATTCGGCTCCAGTCTAAGTTAAAAAGTCAAAAATGAAGGAGGCAGCACCAGGAAAGCGGTCGATCATGTTTGACCGCAGTCGAGATTGTTCGACTACGGTGGAATGGTGGCTCACTCCCAGTCGAATGGTAGCTCAACTATAGTTAAATACGGTTGAAAAACTTTTTGACTAATGGCTCGACTCCAATCGAAAATTTTTGAATGAAGTCGAAATTTTTCGATTACTGGTTGAAAATAAATCGAAATGACTGAGAGAGGTACGTGACAGTACAAGTTCGACCGTGACAGAAATTTTTCAACCCCAATCGAATGGAGGCCGAATAACGAATAGAAATCTTGTTCAAGTGTCAAAGCTAGAATTTGATGCAGAAGGATTTGAGTTTTGACATATTTGATGCAGAAGGATTTGAGTTTTTGTCAAGTTTTTTCAGAAAGTGTTTCAAACTTCAATGGATTAAGTCGAAGAATGTCAATTGTCAATGGTTATCATGATGCTATAATTTCAAGCACAAGGAGTAATCATGAAATTTTGCATGTTCGATCTATTTTTATCTTCGATAAAGATGAAATACCTAATCCAGTGGTAGTTGCAATCCTGGCCACAAAATTCAGGCTGCTAAAAGTTCATGATTTTGACGATACTCCTAATTTGGACCGTCTTCTTGAGGATATTGGGAGCTTATTTTACTTGAAATATTTAAGCGTGCGAGAAATAAGAATTGGGTCACTCCCGATCGAAGTCAATTAGAAAATTGGAAAATCTAGAGACTTTAAATCTAATGCAATCTTTGGTATTTGAGCTACCAATTGAGATCAAGAGACTTCGCAATTTACGACATCTTTTAGCATACCATTTATATTGGGACAAGAATTACGGTATTAATAGACAAAGAGGAATAAAAGTAGACAGGGGAATTGGAAGGCTAAAAGCCTTATAGAAGTTATATTTTGCAGAGGTCAATGTTGTTGGAGTTGACATATTTAAGGAGTTGTCCGAGTTGACAGAATCGAGAAAGTTAGGCATCAGAAAGATGAGAAGTGCAGATGAAAAGGGCATTATGAGATTGTATTCAGAGAACGAGTAATCTTGACACTTGCACGGGATTTTGAGGAAGTTGCCTAAATGGATCACAAGACTTGAAAATCTAGTGCGGATACGGCTCTATTGGTCAAAGTTGGAAGATGATCCGCTGAAAGTCCTTAAAACTCTACCCAATCTTTCGGAAATTGCATTATCTTCTGATGCCTACGATGTTGCGGAACTGAAGTTTGAGGAAGGAGCTTTTCCGAGACTTAGGGTGCTCAAGATCTGTTCTTTGAGAACTTTGCCTTTGTGTAATCTTGAAGAGTTTCCACATTGGGCCTTGCCCGCAATTAAAGGAGTTGCCCTCTGGATTCCAGCATTTAAGGAACCTTTAAGCAAGTTTCCTTCTGGGAAATGCCAACAAACTTCGTGATGTTCCAAAATTTCCAGGGCATTCGAAAGTATTGCGGCAAATATTTCGGTTTATTTACAGAATTGATGGAAAACAGTGGAACAGGTTGCGGAGGTCCTAAACTATATATATGCAAAGGTAAATCATGAGTAAATATTTAGGCTGACTGCCTGGTGCTGCAGCTTTGATTAATTTATTTAGAATTGTCACTTTGACAATTATGGCCCGGCCTTTGAATTTTTAGTTATCCTCTTGACGAGTACTTTACGTTAGAGCCAAGAGTAGGACTAAAGCCGATTAATATTCGACTTTGCTACGTGACTAGTTATCCTTTTATCATTAGTACAATTTTTCCAGCTAAATTTTACTCAATTTGACCAGTGATTACGTTTTGTGATGTAATGAAATTTTGTTCTTATTTTCAGCAATCTGTTATCCGAGAAGCATTTTGCTTGTCATGAAAGTTTAGCATTTACGACTTGAATCTTACGTATATACATACAGGACCCTCACTTTTTTCTTTTCTTTTCTTTTCTTTTCTTTTTTTTTTTTTTGGTTCTTTTTTCTATAAATAATTTTAGTTTCTTGTTTAAGATTTGTTGTATTCTTTTCGAACAAACACACGTCCAAATGGAAAAAAGAGACCTAATTTTCTTTAGGTCATGTTTTGACTGCTCATAAAGATTTGGTAAGAGCCGAAAAAAAGGCAAGATTGCATAGCTAGCCATTGAGTAATTAACAAACTGCATCATTGTCTGCCTTAACCAAACCCTTCATTTAACACTTAAAAATGAAAGAAGAAAACAGAATTAGAAAAGCATTAATAAGAACCAGAGTTTACTTTGTAGGAAGAAAGTGAGAAGTTCCACTGCAACATTCAACTTATAAACAAAGGTGATACTGCTCCATATATACAAAGTACTGTATAGTAAGAAAGTGTCGTAATATATATTATAAGCGCATACCAAAACATTCAAAAGAAATATGATAGCGCATAACCATGGAAATCCCCCTGTAGCTGTGGAGATAATGACAGTGGGATTTGGACCGTTTCCAAAGGATCCTGTTTTTGAAAAGGGTCATTAACAGGTCATGCAACAACTGTAGTACTCGATTTATAAGAAAATATTGGAGCAAAGGATTAAGACTCATCATGTCACGCCCCACTCCCAAGGACGTGCGCCGCATACTCACAAGGTAAAACCCTATAGGCATGTAAGGCATCTTTCTATAAACCAATAAAATTAAGAATATCTAGTCTCCAATAAATACCAATGTATAATATAAAATCTAAAAACTCTTATAAAGTCTCCAAATATTCACAATAGATAGTATACAATAGAAACTATAAACTAATAAATTCAAGATGATCAACCTTCCAAGTCTTTACATTTTCTCAATCAAGATAAAGAAATTCCTCTCTTTGAACCATGCACCTCAATTACTACTAAATAAATTCTCCCTTAGTCATATCTCTTAACTGACGATCTCTGAAACCTGGGAGGAAAAATAAAAGGGTGAGCTCGACAGCTCAGTAAGTAACCAGTAACCTTAACTAGCTAGATCAAGTATATATCCTTTGAAAAGGTTAAATGACATATTACAAAACAAATCAATTTCAAAATGTAATAATTTCCCAGATAATCAAATGAGATTATATGGAAAGTCACTTTAACAAAAACATGAAGTAGGTTTTCAAAATTTGTCATTTCATTCTCATTCGATAATCAGTAACACTTTCAAATCACTTCTCAACAGTTTTTGGCGACTATGGCCACACTTAACCCCTGTAGCCAGGTCCACATTTACTACACTTAA
>JXTC01000367.1:0-43581 GCA_002914845.1 Trema orientale | reverse complement strand
GAGTGAGTCTGAATAAGTCATGACAATGGTATCTTCTTCTTCTTCTTCTTCTAAAACGTCTATAGCCTTCTCTCTCTCTCTCTCTCTCTCTCTTTCACTCTACAAACCGTACGTATAAACTGAGCAGATTATTAGTCTTAGGGTTTCTTAAAAGGGTCTCTAATAAAATTACCAATGTGCCCCTAAATAATATCTATTAATCAAGGGCTCTTTTGTCTTTTCTTTTATCTTTATATTCTTTATATTATATAAATAATTCTTTTTTTTTTTTTGTATGGGTCGTCACACATCATCATATGACAGTACTGAATACAGAAACGTAGTGAGACAGAGTAAAAGCAATTGGAAACAGGGCACACTAGATCCATTTTAGGCTTGCACTAAACTTAAGGTAAGCATATACAAACCCCATATTCCAACTTCTTCCGAATCATTTTGTCTCTCATAACTCAAATATTGCTTTTATATGGCTATTGCCTAATCATAGAGATTTACCACTCCTAGGATCAATAGATCTTTACCAAGTGTATATGGTCCATTTTTTTTAGTGTATAAAAAACAGTAGAAATAAAGAAAGGGCTTGAAAAATAAGGATGAATGTGTACCCCTCTGATGTCATCACGTTGGTGTTTTCACATTATATCTCAGTTTATAATTGTACCAGTTGTAAAATTTTGGACAATATTAACCTCATTAACAAAGACTATTACTCAAAAGAAATTGTAATGAATAACTATTATCCTCAGAGAACAATCAGTGTTTGACAAGTGTATTTTAACAACAGTTTCAAAAGACCAATTATAGAAAGACTTAAAAAAAGTATGAACTTTGTTTCAAAAAAGAAAAAAGAAAAGAAGTCTGAACTCTGTCCTTCCCTAATACTAGCTCCCTATTGTGTTGCTTTGCAGAAATGCATTGTATAAGACTCTAATTAGTCAGTTAATGAATTGTTTGACTGCGGTAATTAGTTTCTATACAATACTTTATTCACCAATAAGTACCTATGATGGTAGTGGTTATCTTTTTTCTTCATTCACCGTGGTGATGAACTACTACAGTTCTTGAATGTGCTATATATTTAAATATGTTTTTGAATGCATGTGATCATTTTGGTTAATTTTTACTACTCTTTCTCTTTTTTTTTTTTTTTTGAAACACACTCTTTCTCAATTTTTGATATATTTCATATACCAATTTAACTGTTTTCATATACCGGTTGCAAAAAAATGGGGGGTGGGGGGAGGGGGAACTCATCAAAGGGTCGAAATAAATTAAGGCTAAGCTTTCATAATGAATCTCACTGTCCTCTTTCAAATATAATCTCGTTTCTTCAAAATCAAGTAAAAAAATTGCTTTCAAAAAAAAAAACTCAAGTAAAAAGTTGTATAATGCTAATTAGTAGGTAGTTTTTGGATTGTCAATTACCATATAGCTCATCTCAGCTTAAGAAAAGTTGGTCAAATCGCATTGGCTATCATCACATTTTATATTATTCCCCGTCGTAATATTTTAGACAACTTTATGCTCGTTAGTTAACAAAGACAATCAGTAAGTCATTCAACATGTAATTAAAGAAACATATCTCTTTACACATATGTCCAAAATGGCCGGCTATGATCAACTTAACTCTAACAGTTTGGTAGTCAACTTGTTTGGCTTCTAGTGATCATTTGATCAAAACTAATCTCCATCTCTTTCTGCATTCAAGTTCGTTTCGTTAAGTGAAATCGTGTATTGCTCAACAGACTAATTAAGCAGAGAGGTAACTGGAATACATGGTAGAGGCTGCAGCAGGGGTTCACAAAGAAGCAACCAGAAAGGTAATTATAACGAATGACGAAACATTGATAATAAATTTTATGATCTACATGTAAGTTATGTGTATGCATGCGTCTATAAGTGTGTATGTGTGTATATATATATATATATATATGTACTCATGCTCATGTTTTTGGTTGTCAAAAGTTTCTTAAAAAATAAAATATTAAGTAACAAAAAGGTGTTGGTACCTGTCTAATTGACAAATTTTAATAAGAGCATCTAAATTATCTTAATAAAACTAGACAAACAAAAGTCATAAATTCTTCCGGTGTGACTTTGCTAGAGCCTTTTGGTATAGTTTATCTCCTTTTTGATCGATCTGCTGGCTTCTTTTCTCTGTTTTACGCTTTTAAGTCCCTTAATATAGCAGTATAGCACTATTCTCCCACTACCCTTGATATCGACCATAATCATTTCGGCTGAGGTTCGAATCTTAGAGCTCAAAGCTAGCTAGCTAGCTATGGGGGAAAAGGTAGTTTCTTTTGGTGTTTTCTCAATATCTAGATAAACCCATCTGATAAGTTTCATTTAGTGCTATATACTTTTTTGTGCTTCATACTTCGCTCATATTATAAAGTATTGTCATGTATGTAGTTTTTCGGCCCCTCTTTCTTGATCTCCCTTGAAAACCCACTATACGTACCCTTAATAATATTTCTGTCAGTGCCACCTCTTGGAAATGAATTTTGTCTTTAGCTTTTAGTTTTATGTCATGAATTTTTTGAACCTTTATTGCCGCAAGTCGTCGTAGTGGTGCTGAAGGTAGCGCCATCGATGCTACAAGAAGGTCAAAAACGTTCGTTGTAAATTTCATCGTGAGTTTCTCTCTCTGTTTCGAAATATTAGTTCTTCAATTCGCGTTTGATTACTTTTTTCAGATTATCATATTGTACATTTCAGATCTAATTTAAGATTACATTATATGTATAAAGAGAATTTTTAAAATGAATTAAAACTGAGTTATTACGTGTGGTGTGTATTGAATCTTGGTTTTGTGAACAAGAGAAATACAAGACCAGGTATACGATGAGGAGCAAAACACTGTGACAACCAAAGTGGTTTGCTGTTGTCCTGAGAAGATTAAAGAAAAGATTATCAGCAAAGGCGGAGAATCCATTAAGAGCATTGAGATCGAAGTCCCAGAAAAACCAAGTCCCAAAGAGGCAGAGAACCCTAAAGAATAATCCAAAGAGCCAGAAAAGCCTAAACAGCCTGAGAAGCCTAAAGAATAGCCTAAAGAGCCAGAGAAACCTATGGAAAATCCTAATGTCACAAATAAGCCAGCTGAGACGTCTAACGAGCCAAAGAAGTCTAAAGATTCAGAGAAACCCCCCCAGAAGCCAGATATTGCAAAACCACCACCACCACGCCCTCCACCACCACGCCCTCCACCCGCAAAATAAGTCTCCGGCTTCGGCTTCGGCTTCGGCTTCGGCTTCAGCTCCTTGTGTTGCCGGGTACCTGTGGCTCACCCGCCCTTTGTCTGTCACGTGTTGTCCAGAATGCTACGGAGGCCATGGTGGTGGACCATGCAATTATGATCATGGTGACCCACCTGGCCCACCCCATCTTATCAATACGATGGTTATTATGGAAGGCCTGTCTATGACAGTTACGTATGGTGGAGTAAGGGTGATGCAGGGGCTTAATTGAGCTAATTGTCGTTTTGTAATCTTATGGTCGCTTGTTTTCTGTTTGTTTTTAAACTCTTTGTTGTGTCATTTTCTTTAAACGACTACGTTACACGGCAAAATGTATTTTCCTTTTGTTTTATTTTCCTTTGGGGGTGGAGCAGCGAGACATTATTGTGATTTTGAAATGAAAGTTGCAGCTTGAATGCATAATGAAGTATCAGAGCAGCCAGACATTTTCTTTTACTTGCTTTTGTGTTTGGTCTTGAGAATTCTACTTCAAACTGGTATGAGAGCAGGGTCTCCTCCATTGATCTTGATGGCTGGAGGAGATGCAGAGAGTCACAGTGTTGACGGCGAAGTCCGTGAAGCGATGCCCTTTGGGCAGCCATTTCTGTGCTTGAGAAGAAGTCTGAAGCGAAAATCAACGGCCTAGCCGTTGAGATCCGTCAAGCTTTAGCTCAGCTACCGATCAACGTCGCAATGTTCTGCAGCGTGAACGAGACGACGGTCTTACTCCGCCGCCAGAGCCGTGCGATCGTCGATACCGTAGGCACCAACCCATTGAATCATACTCTGAAGATGATATGGGAGAAATTATTCCGTGTATTTAAGCCATTGTATTAAACACTCTTTAATCAATGAAATCAATATAGAGCATATTCTTTTATTTTCCTAATAATAGTCTGAGTTTCAATAATAAGATGTGTTAGAATACCAACTATATTAAGTATATATATTTTTCTTTTGAAATAACTATATTAAGTATATTAATTTGATCGATATTGATCGCACACACCTTAAAACTAGTTGATTAATAATACATATAGAGATATAATGGAGGAGAATATATATATTTCTTCAAAGATAAATTAACCAAGTCTTATAAAACTATCTTTTACTTCTTGTTTTCTTTAAAACGTCAATTGATATGAAGATATATATTGTTGCCACAAACTTTCTTTTTATTACTAT
Source organism: Trema orientale (assembly GCA_002914845.1). Lineage (NCBI taxonomy): Eukaryota > Viridiplantae > Streptophyta > Magnoliopsida > Rosales > Cannabaceae > Trema > Trema orientale. Next base: position 39,154 of record JXTC01000367.1, on the reverse strand, counting down.
GATTTTCTTATTCATAATTTTGAAGATGAAAAATTTAGTTTTATTTTTTCATAGAGCATTCATTTAAAATCGGTGGACTTTAATTTGTAGCAGCATTATTTATTACGAAAATCTTTTATTAATTCGACAGCTTAAGTGTTAATTATTAGATTGCTAATCATATGCTGCGTCATATTATTTTTCTCCGTAGAGAACAGCTAGAAGGGTGCTAGGATTTCGTCGAATTGTTTAAACGCAAAACTATTGGTTGCAAATGAAAATATAAGACCAAGAGGAATTTAAAAGGAAATATCGAGAGATATAAAGTTCATCTAGTTATAAGGAATTTAATCAAAAGGAAGGCATTAATTATAAAGAGACTTTCTCTCTAGTTTCAATGAAAGACTCTTTCAGAATAATTTTGGCACTAATGGCTCATTATGTTTTGGAATTACATTAGATAGATTTAAAGATTGCAGGTTTCCCATTTAGTTTTTAGGAAAATTCAGTTGATGGTGGTATATATCACAAGTTCAGTAAGAGCAAGTTTATCTTCATGGTTTTGTTTGTCAATGTCGACATACTTTTGGCTAGCAATGATATAGGCTAGTTGTACGAAACTAAGAGAGTTCTATCAAAGGACCTTAACATGAAAGATCTTAGGGACGTCTTTTTTGTATTAAGAATTCAGATACATCAAGACTGCACTTGACGTATCTTTTAGGATATCAAAAAATAGCTATATCGATAAGGTGCTGAATAAATTTGGCATAAAGGATTGTGCCCCAGGAGATATACTCATTGCTAAGGGTAATAAAAATAGTCTCAAACAATGCCCCAAGGAATATGAGATTGAAGTTAAGTAACTACAGAAATTTCCTTATGTATTAGTAATAGAGAGTCTTATGTATGTTCAAGAATGTTAGGCAGATATTGAAATAACCCTCATATAGATCATCGTATAGTAACAAAATGAGTTACACACTATTTACAAAGAACAATAGACTATATGCTCACTTATAGAAAATTNCCCCCCCAAACTCATACACACACACTCTTTTTGTTTGAGTTTTGTTTTGTCGTCTCATCTATTTCTTTTGTATCTGTACTATCGTTAATTTAAAAGGCAAAAATATTAATTGATATTAATAAATGATTATTTACTACTTTGCACTAGATTACAATAGCTAATATGTATTAAGCTTCTTTAACAATAAAAATATTGTAAAACGTTTCTTAATTCCCCAAAAATTATATGCATCATGTTAAAGAAATAATTAAATTATAACAGGTAATCATTTAATGACTACCTGGCCATATTTAGTAAATTAACTTATTTGATAATTGATTACCATAAACGAATTTGGTTACTAGACTTTAGAAAACTAAATTGGATTCTAATAATAACGTTCAGCAATCAAATCGGTTTTGAAAACTAGAAATTAAAAACTAAAAACCAACAAGTAATTTGGTTACTAAAGTATAGAAACCAAATTAATTTCTAAACAAAAAAAAAATAATAATCTGAGAAACCAATAATCATTAAACAGAAAAATCAATAAGCAGATCCCACAAAAACCTATTTGGTTACTGAAAACTAGAAAATAAAAATTATTAGAAACTAGAGAGAAATGTTGCTTGAAACTAATTTTATTTCTAGTAACCAAAATGGTTTCTGATAACTAAACTGAAAAAGAATAAAAAAAATCTGGCTATTAGAAACTTCAAACAAATCTTAGATGTTAAATCTATGATGAATCTTTGTTTAACTGTGTATAAGATATAAATTTATTCTCTTAATGAGTTTGTTTAACTGCGGTGATTAATTACTATGCGTTATTTTGTTTACCAATACCTAGCTATGATGGTTGATGGTTGTGGTTGTCCTTTTTCTTTATTCACCAATGTGATGAATCGCTAAATATCTAAATACACATTTTGAATTTGATCTTTTTTTTTCCTGCTTTGGAGATGAATAAAGCTGGTTAATATTTACTACTTCATATAGTTAATGAATAATAATGGAAACTACCAGACTCAGTTGTGCTGCTATGGGAAACTCACATTTACTTGAGAGAATCTAACAAACTTTTTGGTCATGTTCACTGTTTCGTCCCCACACCCCAATCCCAAAAAGGTCATATTTTCATAAATGAGAAAGAAAAAAAACTGGTTTGAAAAAAAAAATGAGAAGAAAAACAGTTCTCCGTTATTTCAGAGAACAATTAGGGGCTGTTTGGCATCATAACTAAAAAACAGTTTTTTGTTTTTAAAAATAGAAAACTGTTTTCTAAGAACAAGTAAGGGTGTTTGGCATTGTTCTCTGAGAACAGTTTTTAAAAACAGAGTTAAAGAAAATAAAAATTTCGGAGAACAACAAAATGTTGTTTTCAAAGTGTTTTCTTAACTTTTTCTTTTTCTGAAAAAAATAAAAATTCTTTTATATGACTTTCATATACACATTTTCTTGTAACTTTCTCTCTCATAGTTCTCTCTCATCACTTTCTCTAACTACTTTTTCTCTCCTCACTCTCTCTTATCACTTTCTCTCTCTTCATTCTCTCAATCCTCATACTCTCTCATCACTTTCTCTCTCCTCATTCTCTCTCACCATTTTCTCTCTCCTCATTCTCTCTCATCATTTTCTCTCTCTTTATGTTATTCTATCACTTTCTCTCTCATTATTTTCTATCCATTCATTTTTTTTAATCACATTATCCCTCCTCATTCTTTATTACTACTTTATTTTTTATAACTTTTTTTGTCTTTATTTTTTATCCCCATGTATTCTTATTACTTTCTCTTTCTTGTGTGTTTTCATTAGTTTTTTTTTTTCTTCTATCTTTCTCAACACTTTTTATTTCCATATTCTCTCTTATCACTTTTTCTCTCATTATTATCTTCATTACCTTTTCTCTTGTGACTTTCTCTCTCCTCATTCCCTTACTTGAATTTATATCTGGTCACTCTCTCTTGACTTTTTCTCTCTAAATATGTTTTTTTATAATACAAAGATGATTTTTTATATTCATATAATTTTTTTTTCCTTAAAAATACTTTTAGAAAACATTTGTCAAACACCCATTGTTTTCTGAAAACATTATAAAACAGTTTTTGTTCTCATTTCTGAAAACACAACTCTAAAAACAGAAAATCAAAAAACAATGCCAAACAGGCCCTTAGTGTTTGGCAATTGCTTTTCTAATAACTGTTTTCGTATACCAATTGAAAAAATATATTATTGCAGGAAAAAAGAAAAGAAAAAAAAAACTAATCAAAGTGTCGAAATGAGGTTGAGTTTTCATAATTAACCTCATGGCTCTCCTCTTTCAAATATAATCTAGTCTCTTCAAAATCAAGTAAGAAAGTTCTACTCAAAAAAAAAAAAAAAAAAAAAGTAAGAAGTCTTTTTTTTTTAATTTTTATTATTTTCGGAAGAGACAAAGGTCTTTCTTTATGGTAAGATCGGGCGGAGTAAGTCTTTGCATAATGTTAATTAGTAGGTAGTTGTTCGTAATTATCCGAACGGTCATCTCTTAAATAAATAAATAAATAAGAAGATGCTGAGCGATGGTGAGCGATGGTGTAAGAAGACTAAATAATTGGTAGTGGGTAGCTGGATTATCAATAAACCCCCATATAATGCCCACACATTGGCCATTGTCACATTTTAGTCAAATAGCATAGGCCATACTCACGTATTATATTTTTCCCATGACAATATTTTAGACAACCAAAGACATTCATGCAACCTAGATGTAACAATAATGACAATGATAACAATAAAATAATAAAGATGCTCTTTTACATTTATCAGTCATCAGTCAACTAGCAGCTAAATACGTCCCAAAATGGCCAGCTTTCATTGTTTCTGCATTCAAGGTCGTTTGGTGAATTGTGAAATATTCTTGTGTTGCTCGATGAAGTAAAGCATAGGAGATGATTGGAATCAGTGGCAGAGGCTGCCGCGGGTGTTAACAAAGAAGCAATGAGTAGAAAGGTAATTACATATTAGGACTAATGACATGAACCATGATCATATTAATTTATGTCTTATGGTGTGTATCTGTGTACGGTACCATGTCCTGTTTCATATATTTTTGTTCGTCTTACCAGTAGCTAACAAGACTAAATTCAAGGACCTCTAGTAATTTACTTGCAAAGTTAATTTATCTTTTTTTTTGTCATTTAATTAGTTATACTCCTTTTTTTTTGTCTTTTAATAGTTAAAACAAAATCATGAATTTTGTTTAACCCAGGTTTTCATGACTGAAAAATCGAAATCCACATATTTGTATAGTATGAGCTATTTTGAAAAACAGAGCAAAACAGATCAAACCAGAGTTCCCTTATGAGCTATTTTGAAAAACAGAGCAAAACAGATCAAACCAGAGTTCCCTTACTTGTGGGTTCCTTTTTTCATATGAAGAGTGGGAATCTTCAAACAAAGAAACCCTTTTATCCAGATTCTTTAATCGTTACTTTAGAAAACTAAAAAAGGTTTAGTAATTTGACACATTATATATATATATATATATATCAACTTAATTATAAGAGTTTGGTAGTCAACTTGATCGGCTTCTAGTTATCATTTGATCAAAGCTCATCTCCATCTTTTCCTGCATTCAAGGTTGTTCTGTTAAGTGAAATCGTGTGTTTCTTGGTGAATTAATTAAGCAGAGAGGTGATTGAAATTCATGGCAGAGGCTACAGCAGGCGTTCACTAAGAAGCAACCAGAAAGGTAATTAGAGCTAGTTACATAACACATAATAATAAATATTATGGTATGCATGTTTGTTATGCGTATACATGCGTGTATAATTGTCTACGTTCTTTTTGAGCTGAAATGAAGTACACATGCTCATGTTTTTTGTTGTCAAAAATTTCTTACAAATATAACCTTTAGTAGCAAAAAGATTTTGATACGTACGCTGTCTAATCGAAAATTTAAGATAAGAGCAAAAATTAGACAAAGTAAAAGTTATAAGCTCTGCTAGTGTGAGTTGTGAGAGTGATGAAATTTAATCCGAGTGTGTAAGCGAGTTCTCCTTAATACGTGTTGGCTAAAATTAAGCTAATTAGTGTTCTGTTTACTATTATAATATATATTTCGAGTATAAAGCTAAATTCAAGAACTTCTAGCAATTTACTTCCAAAGCATCTTGTAAGCCACGATTACGTGTGTCTTTCAACATCACTTAGTACAAAATAATGTAACTTATAGGAAATCTTAACTGTTTGAGAGAAGGGGGAAAAAAAAAAAGGCGTAACCTTAATTTTTTTTTTGAAAAAAAAAATGGTATTTAGTCTCGCAGACTAGAAATAAAATTTGAACCAATACAATTTTCATTCTTGATGAAGGTTGCCTTGTTTAGGAAAATTAGGCGAATAAAGATATTGACATAGGCCATGACTTTACCGTTGTATCTAGGGAAGGTCCAAGGCCAATGAACTGAACTGCATCAGCAGATTGCCTAAGAGAATTATTGATGTTTAATGCAGTTATGTACCCTAGTTCTCTTCCTATTGTAACGTAGCATTATGAGAAAAGGCTTACTAATCACGAACCGACATATGTGCAATTAACAGACGGCTGGCAATTGATTGTTAGCAGACGGAATTGAAGGCTAGCTTGTTGCATGCAGAGTAGAAGCATATATACTTAGATCAGATGGCAGAGATAGCAGTGGGCTTGGTTAAAGACAAGTTGATCCCGCTACTGACCGAAGAAGCATACCTGTTGAAAGGTGTTCACAAAGAAGTTGAGAAAATCCAATGTGACCTAAACTACATCCTGGATTTCCTGAAAGATGCAGATGCAAGAGTGGAAACAAATCAAAGTACAAACGGAAGCCAAGTCCTTAAACTGTGGGTGAAAGAACTCAGAAAAGCAGCGTTTATAGTGGAAGACGTTGTAGATGAATACGTGCATCTCATGGCGCAACAACAATGTTCCCATAGGCATAGATTTATTGGATTTCTTCGTAGAAGTGCTTGCTTGGTCGTAAAACTAAAAACACGCCATGACATAGCCTCCAAAATTCAAGACATGAGACAAACCATTCGAGATATAAATCAAAGAAGTGCAGACAATGGCTACATCTCCATGCTGCAGCATGGATCTACATTTGATCAAAGTAACACATGGTATGATCCTCGAAAGAATTTTTGCTTCCTCAAGGAAAATGAAGTCGTGGGTATTGAATATACTAGAGATGAATTGATTGGAAAGCTGGAAGGTGGATCACCCAGACGAACTGTGATGTCAGTGGTGGGGATGGGGGGACTCGGCAAGACCACTCTTGCACATCAAGTTTATGTTCACACAAAAGGAAGCTTTGATTGTCATGCTTGGATTGATGTGTCCCAATCATACAAGAAGCTTGAGATACTACAGAAGTTGATGAAGAAATTCCATGACGCAAGAAAGGAGCCTGTTCCCGAACGAATTGATGGAATGGATGAAACAACAGTGATGACAACGTTACGAGAATACTTGCAGGGAAAGAAGTATCTTGTGATTTTTGACGATGTTTGGAAAATTGATTTCTGGGGCGATATAGAAAAAGTTTTACCTGAAGACAACGAGAAAAATGGAAGGATAATCATCACAACACGAGATGTGAAAGTTGCAAAATTTTGTAAAACATCATCAATTGTTCATATCCATCATCTACAGCCGCTGCTTCCAGAGAACGCATGGAAACTCTTCTGCAGTAAAGCTTTTCATGAATTTGAGGGGCGTTGTCCAACCTACTTGGACAAATTATGTCATGAAATTGTTGAAAGATGCCAAGGACTACCGCTTGCAATTGTAGCTATCGCTGGTCTTCTCTCAACTAAAAACAATACTGTCGATGAATGGAGAAAATTGCTTACTAGTTTAAGTTCAGAGTTGGAAAGCAATAAGCATCTGACGAGTATATCAAAAATCTTGTCGCTCAGTTACAATGATCTACCATATTACCTCAAATCTTGCTTCTTATATTTTGGCGTTTTTCCGGAGGACCACTCCGTTAGACGTGGAAGATTGATTCGACAATGGATTGCTGAAGGCTTTGTGATATCAAAGAAGGATAAAACGCCAGAAGTAGTTGCAGAAGAGCACTTGACAGAACTAATAAACAGAAATCTTGTTCAAGTGTCAGAGGTAGACTTTGATGGAAAAGCTAGAACTTGTCGCATCCATGATCTTCTACACGAGATCATCCTTAACAAGATCGAGGATTTAAGTTTCTGTCAAGTTTTCTCGAGAAAAAATGATTTAAATTTCAAAGGATTAACTCGACGACTGTCAATTGTCAATGCTTCTCCAAATGTTGTCACAAGCAATACTGACGAAATTTCTCATGTTCGATCTGTTTTTATCATTGATGACAATGAAGTGCCTAATCAACTGGTAAGTGCAATCACCACAAGTTTCAAGCTCCTAAAAGTTCTAGATTTTGAAGATGCCCCAAATCTAGATCACCTTCCCAAAGATATTGGAACCTTATTTCACTTGAAATATTTAAGCGTGCGAGGCACAAGAGTCGGGTCGCTGCCAAAGTCAATTGGAAAGTTAGAAAATCTAGAGACATTGGATCTAAAGCAATCACTGGTACTTGTGCTACCAGTTGAGATCAAGAGGCTTCGCAAGTTGCGACATCTTTTAGCATACCATTCGGATCGGAATAAGGATTATCACATTAACAGGCAAAAAGGAGTAAAAGTAGAGAAGGGAATTGGGCGGTTACAATCCTTGCAAAAGTTATATTTTATCGAGGTCAATGTTGTTGGATTTAACATATTTGAAGAGCTGAGCAAGCTGACAGAGCTGAGAAAGTTAGGCATCAAAAAGCTGAGAAGCGCAGACGGAAGGGCACTATGTGACTGCATTCAGAGGATGAGTTATCTTGAATCCCTGGATGTAACTTCAACAAGTGAAGATGAGATGATCGATTTTGAGGAGTCCATGGCTTCACCCCCACAGTTTCTTCAGCGTCTCTACTTAAAAGGGCTTTTGAGGAAGTTGCCCGAATGGATCACACGACTTGAACATCTCGAACGGATATGGATCTCCGAGACAAAGCTGGAAGATAATTCGCTGAATGCCCTTCAAAATCTGCCAAGTCTTTTGGAACTTCGAATCAGTCGCGATGGATATCGTGGCGAGAAACTGCGGTTTGAGAAAGGAGCTTTTCCAAAACTTAAGTTGCTTTTTTTCTGGTCTATGAGTGAATTGCGTTCGTTGATAATAGAGGAAGGAGCATTGCGTAGTCTTGAAGAGTTCGAAATTGGGCCATGCCCGCATTTAAAGGAGCTGTCCTGTGGATTCCAGCATTTGAGAAACCTTAAGCGAGTTTCCTTATGGGAAATGCCAACAAACTTCTTGATGTTCCAAAATTTACAGAGCCTTCAAAGTACTGCAGCAGATATTCAGTTTATTTACAGAATTGAGGGAAAATTGTGGTGGTATGGTCTGGAAAACGTTACGAAGGTCCTAGAAATAATGCGAGGTAAGTGATGACTAATGTGAATATATATTTAGGCTGACTGTTAGATGCTACTGCTTTGATTAGTTTATTGTTGGAATACGTGTTCGAATTAATTTTGTGGCTTTGCCAAGTGTGACCCTCTTAATCAAAATAATTTTTCTTTTTTTTTAAAAAAAAAATACTAGTTATCCTCCTGACGAATAATATAAATTAAAAGTCAAAAGTTAGGACTAAAGCTGATTATTCCACTTTGCCACTTCTCTAGTTATTTTTATTATTCATACAATTTTTCAAGCTAAATTTTACTCAATTTGACCAGTGTGGCCCTCTAAATTACATTTGTAGTGTAATACAATTTACTTCTTATTTTTAGCAATCCGGTATTCGAGAAGCATTTTTACTTGTCATGTAACTTTAGCAGGTACTTACATTCATTGTCTTTCCTTTTTTTTTTTTTTTTTTTTTTGCTATAAATACTTGCAGTTTCTTGTTGCAGATTTATTATATTCTATTCGTACAAACACACAATGAAATAGGAAAAAAGAGAATGGATGAAACAATAATCTAATATATTACGGATCTTATTTCCAATATACTAACGAACGAATGCAATTTCCTCGACAGAAGACAAGGAAAAAGACTGGGAGTCCATGCCTTTTGACGAAATCTTGAGTAAGTTTCTTTTTTTTTTTTTTTTTTTTTTGTAATAGATTTCCAGAATTTTAAGGAAACTCTTTAACTACGAACTTTAATGCATTTGTTCTCGTATATGATATATATGTCAATTTGGTCCTTCACTTACTAGTCTGCGACCTTGATTTTGTTCGACATAGGTGAACTTGATCCACCGGAGTGAAGTAGCATTAGCTACCTACTCTATCAAATGAGTTGGTGCGTCTTCACATCTCAGAACTTGAACTCTGTCATTGCCTAATATCTCTACCCTTGTGTGCCTTTACCATGTCGCCATGTTTCTAATCATAGATAAATGGCAAGAACTGTATCAGCATGTACAATATAAATCGTAGGCCTTTTTATTAGTTGTTATTTATCTCCGTGTTGAATTTCTACGAACTATCTTGTTGATCACCAACAAATACGTATGTACATATGCTGGTTGTACTAACTTCTTTTATGTGTGGAATTGTACCCTTTATTGTCCGTGGTGAGGAACTGAAAACACATTTAAGTTTAATCTTTTAATTTGTTTCTGCTTAATTTGGAGCTGAACAAAGCTGGTTACACCTTATTTCTATATGATTTTTCAGATATGTAGACCTCTTGTGAAATACAGCATATGCATCTGAATGTTTGATCTACAATCATATTGTCGAAGCAAACAACAGGTTGATCAAGAATGAATATTTACAAAAACGACAGAGAACGGATGACAACAATCTATAACCAATCTGTGGCATGAAGTACATACTACACAATAAAAGCTTAAATAGCAGGAAAACCAAAATATAAAATCAATTGCTTGTCTATGTTTAGATTCCACCGCTCAAGCTTCTTGCCAAAATTTTCGAAACCATTTTGTCTAAACAACGATATTCAGGGGACAATCGTACTATAAACCCAATTTATTATAATGTTGTAACAAATGTTTCCTAATTTTCTTTGGGTCATGTTCTTTAGATTGCTCATAAGGATTTGGGAAGAGCCAAAAAAGAAAATGAAAGAAAAAGCAAGATTGTATATACAGCTAGCCAATGCGAGTAATTTACAAACTGCATCATTGTCTGCCTTAACCCAACCACCTTCATTTGACACTGAAAAATGAAAAAACAACGAAGAATTAGAAAAGCATTAATAAGAACCAAAGTTTGCTTTCTAGGAAGAAAGTGAAAAGTGCCAGTGCAACATTCAAGTTATAAACAAAGATAATACTGCTCTGTATTTAGAAACTGTGTAGGAAGAAAGTGTCATAATATATATTATACGCATACACAATGTTAAGGCACTAGTTCTTTAAAATATAGAGAACCAAAACATTCAAAAGTACTATGATAGCAAATAACCATGGACATCCTCTGTAGTTTTGGAGATAATGACAATGGGATTTGGACCTTTTCCAGAGGATCCTATTTTTCGAAAGGATAATGCTTAAGGTACTAACTTTTGTACTAAATTTTTAATACCAACATATGTAGCATGTGATTTGTCACCACTTAATTGGTGATAATGTTTAAACTATTTATGGTAAGTTTTAACACACTAATTAGATAGTGACAACTAACATGGCACATATATTGATACAAAAATTGAGACATGTAGTATTATTCTTTTCGAAAAGGGTTATTAATACGTCATGCAACAACTGTAGTACTCTATTTATAAAGTATTATTGGAGCAAAAGGATTAAGACTCATCATCATATTAGTTATAATATTTCTTGGAATTTGAATGTTAATTTTATGACAGTACTGACTGAAACGTAATGGAAGCAGACTAAAAACAATTGGAAACAGGGCACACTAGATCCATTTAAGGCTTACACTAAATCTATGGTAAATATATATGAACACCAGATTCCAACCTTTTCCAAATGATTTTGCCTTTCATTAACTCAAATATTATTTTTATATGTTTATTGCCTGAGCATAGATATTCACTACTGATCAATTATTATTCATCAAGTGGATATGGTCCATTTTTTTTAATTGAATTTAAAAATACTAAAGATAAAGAACGGGCTTGAAAAATGAGGATGAATGTGCCCCTCTGATGTCGTCACGTTGGTGTTTACACATTTATCTCATTTTATAATTGTACCGACTGGATTTATCAAAAAAATTTATTTTATCATTATTATTATTTTGTTTGTTTTTGGAAGAGACAAAAGTCTTTCTTTATGGTAACATCGGACGGAGTAAGTCTTTGTATAATGCTAATTAGTGGGTAGTTGTTGGACTGTCAATTACCACATTAGCTCAATCCTATAGGCTATAGCTTGAAAAAGCAAGAATTGGTCAAATCGCATAGGCTACTGTCACATTTTACATTGTTCCCAATTGTAATATTTTGGAAAACTTTATACATGCTCGTTCGTTAACAAAAACAATCATTCATCCAACGTGTAATTGAACAAACATATATCTTTACATATATGTCCAAAATGCCAGCTATGATCAACTTAATTGTAACAGTTTGGTAGTAAACTTGTTTGGCTTCTACTAATTAAACATAATTGCTATTAACATTAGGATTAAACATTGTTGATCTCGAATTTAATACTATTTTGATATATTAGTTCTCAATCTTTTTTTTTTTTTTGATAATCCTGTATCTAACGTTTAATGCCACCAAAAAAATAAAAATATTAAAGACCAATATGCTAAAATGGTAATAAATTAGAGACCAATAGTGTCATTTATTCTTAAAACTACACACTCAACCTTTTAAAGATTATAGGGATTAGATAAACATAATTATTTTTTGGTCTGAATAGACCTTTTTTTTTAAATTAAAATTTGGAAAATGGTCCTCTGAAAGCCCTTGAACTATACCAGTTGATAATTCGGCGACTTTGATGAGAAATATTCTTTCTTGCTTTTAAAATCATTTTTCTTGATCCAACAATATTACGTGGGAGGTTAGTCCTTTGCAATTTGCTTTTCAGGATCCATAGTACCGTTCTTCCATCCATCCAAATTTACTCACTTTGCTAGTGGGGTCCTACAATGCTTAGTTCTCATCATTTTTTGCAATTCGTTAGGCTACAAGCCTACTGTTGCAGTACTTCGTCATGGAAAATCAAGCAACAACTTTAAATCTTATGAACATCAGTATTTTACAGTACTCTCCCTCTCTCTTTCTCTCTCTCTCTCCTTTTCGCTATAGCTAATTTCATTTTCTTATTGAAAATATAAAACCTCATTAGGCAAAATAAAATAAAACAAAGACGTGATCAATCTAAATATAGTATAGTATTTAACATCAATATATAAATGACTAAACAGGTTCCTTGACCAAGCATAATGAAGTAGATTGGGAGTCCAAACCTTTCGAAGAAATCTTGTGTAAGTTTTCTTCCAAATTGATTTCTACAATATCAATGAATTTCTTAGACGACTAAGTTTTGTTTCATTGAAATTTTATATATTCATTCCCAAATGATATATCAACCTAAGTGCTCCAGTTACTAATCTGCCACCTTGATCTTGTGCCATAAACCAAGGAGAAGTGTTTCTGTGGCACTAAAGAACAAAGGTCTCCTGTCACGTGAGTCCGAACTCTGTGTCCTTTCCTAACGCTTCCTCTTGTGTGCCTGTAAAGAAATTGTGTGCATACCATTAGTTAGCTTCTTAACGAGGCGTTTAACTGTGATGATTAATTACTATGCATTACTTTTGATTTGATAATTTTGGTTCTGCTTTAGAGATAATATACAAAGCAGGTTAATTTTACTAATTGTTTTTCATATTTGATATAGTACATGACTAATAATGGAAACTATCAGACTCAGTTGTGCTGCTATAAAACTGAAGTCTAGTCGACTTGAGAGAATCTAACGACCTATATGGTCTAAGAGTGTGGGTGAGTGTTGGGAGAGAAGAGGTTCTAGGCCATATAAATTTCATATTGGTATTAAGAAAAAAAGGTCTCTTTAATTTTAATTTTAATTTTTATTTATTTATTTATCTTTTTGGAAGAGACAAAAGTCTTTCTTTATGGTAAGATCAAACGGAGTAAAGTCTTTGTATAATGCTAATTACTAGGTAGTTGTTGGATTGTCAATTTTCACACAGCTCATCTTATCTTAAGGAAAGTGGGGAAAAAGACTTGGTGAAATCACAAAGGCTATTCTCACATTTTATATTATTCCCAGTTGTAATATTTTGGACAACTTGATGCTCGTTAGTTAACAAAGAGTACAATCCATTCATCCAACTTGTAATTAAACAAACATATCCAACATCCAGCATGCTTGTTAGTTTTCTTTTTAGGCCCATTGAAGTTAGCTTAGTGGATGGTGTGGGATGGGTGGGGATCAGTATCTGGACTTCAATTTCTAAAGTGAGTGGGTGAATTATTCCTTTTAATTTGTAAGAAGTTAAAATTATTAGTTAAATCTCCAGAGTGAGTGAGTTATTCTTTGCATTTATGTTTAAAATGGCCAGCTATATGTCAACTTAATTATAACAGTTTGGTAGTTATCTTGTTTGGCTTCTAATGAACATTTTTTCAAAACTAATATCCATCTTTTCCTTCATTCCAGTTCGTTCCATTAAGTCAAATCATGTATTCCTCAACGGAGTAATTAAGCAGAAAGTTTACTAGAACTCATGACAGAGGCTGCAGCGGGGGTTCACAACGAAGCAACCAGAAAGGTAACTCCCTTTTCTTTTTCTTTTTTTTTTTTCCTTTGAGGGGAACTAGAAAGGTAAGTATAAGTAATGACAAAATGCTAATAATAAATATTGGTGATAATTCAATAGATATATATATTTTTTTTACCTATTTGTAAGTATTTTTTTAACTTTTGGATCAAATTATGCAACAGATATAATGATTTAAGTAATTAAAGAGACGTGCATGAAAAAATGTATATATTATTTAATATATTTTTTTCTATTTTTAATCATGGAAAGATTTTAAAAAAATATGTATGATAAATTTTAATTGAATACAAAAAAATATCTATAGATAGGTAAAAAAAAATATCTATTAGATTGGTGTGAATAAATATTACGATTTAAATTTATGTTATGTGTGTACATGCCTATATATGTACTCGTGCTCATGTTTTTCGTTATAGAAAGTTTCTTTAAAATATAATATTAAGTAGCAAAAGGTTGTTGATACCTGTCTAATTGATAAATTTTAATAAGAGCATCTAAGTTAAGAAAATTAGACAAATAAAAGTTATAAGTTCTGCTTGTGTGACTTGTGCGAGCAATCTGGTATAGTTTTTTTCCTTTTTGATCGATCTCCTGTCTTCCTTTCTCTGTTTTACACTTTTAATTCCCTTAATATAGCAGTATAGCACTACCCTCTCACTACTCTTGATATCAACCATAATTTTCTCATATTATAAACTATTGTCTTGTATTTTTTTGGCCCCTCTTTCTTGATCACCCTTGTGCACCCACTATATATACGTACCATTAATATTCTGTCAGAACCTGATTCTGTTCTTCTGGCACCTCTTGTCTGTAAATTTACTAAATTCTTTATTATTTTTCTGTGTATAAGATATTGTTGGAAATAAATTTTGTCTTAATGTTATGGAATTTTTTGAGCCTTTTATTGCAGCAAGTCGTCATAGTGGTACTGAAGGTCGCGCCATCGAGCGCCATCGATGCTGCAAGAAGCTTAAAAAAGTTCTTTGTAAATTTCCTCGTGAGTTTCTCTCTCCCTATAATATAATATTAGTTCTCCAATTTGTGTTTGATTACATTTTTCAAATTATCATTGTACATTTTAGATATAATTTAAGATTAGATTACACGTATAAAGTGAATTTTTATAATGAATTAAACTAAGTTATTATGTGTGGTGTGTATTAATGAATCTTGGTTTTGTGAACAAGAGAAATACAAGACCAGACCAGGTATACGATGAGAAGCAAAACACAGTGATAATCAAACTGTTTTGCTAGTCTCCTGAGAAGATTAAGGAAAAGATTATATGCAAAGGTGGTGAATCCATTAAGAGCATTGAGATCAAAGTCCCAGAGAAACCGAATCGCAGAGAGCCAGAGGAGCCTAAAGAAAAACCCAAAGAGCCAGAGAAGCCTAAGTCACAAATATGCCACCAGAGCCAAAACCGGATCAGCCCAACCGGAGGCCACAAGAGCGACCAAAATCACCACACCCTCCACCCCCTCCACCCCCTCAA
The DNA here is from genome assembly GCA_002914845.1 of Trema orientale. Lineage (NCBI taxonomy): Eukaryota > Viridiplantae > Streptophyta > Magnoliopsida > Rosales > Cannabaceae > Trema > Trema orientale. The sequence goes on along the minus strand of JXTC01000367.1, from coordinate 23,854 downwards.
CCCCGTCCACCCAACTAACTGGCTCCGGCTCCCGCTTCCAGTGTGGCTGGGTACCTTTGGCTTACCTACCCTTTTGTCACGTGTTGTCCGAAATGCTACGGAGGCCATGGTGGTGGAGCATGGTGTTACGTTCATGGTGGCCAGTCTATGACGCTTACGTAGGGTGTAGGAAGGGTGACGCGGGAGCTATTAATTGAGCTAAGTGTCGTTTGGTAGTCTTGTGTCGTTTGTGTTCAGTTTGTTTTCAAAACTCTTTGTTAGTGTCCTTTTCTTTCCTCTAAAGCCGTCTAAACGAAACGACTATGTTTCATGGCTAAATGTATCTTCGTTTGTGTTCATCAAGACATTATTGTGATTTTGAGATGAAAGTTGCAATAATAGTCTTGAGTTTCAATGTTAGTTTCCTAATAAAGTTTGAGTTTCAATATTAAAGTGCATAAGAATACCAACTATATTAAGTATATTAATGTGATCGATATTGATCACACCATAAAACTAGTTGATTATTCATACAAATAGAGAAATAATGGAGGATATATATAACTCTTCAAAGATAAGTTAACCAAGTCTTGTAAAACTATGTTTTACTTCTTGTTTTCTTTAAGTCGTAAATTGATATGAGATATATATTGTTGCCATAAACTTCCTCTTTATTGCTATGTATAATTTTCTTATGGGTGGTTCTATTCCCAGTTATATTTATTTTTTCTCCCCACCCCCTTCTAAATAAATCCCTCCATTATTTTAAAATTTCCCCACACATTTATCAAATTTACATTTAAGTACCAAAATACCTATTGGTAAATATTTTTGAAAAAAAAAATTCTTTTTTCACCCTCTTACAATTTACTAGTTTTTAAAACCCAATATTTTTGTCTCTTCTCCATTGTTGAAGAGTTTTTCTTTTTCTTATTCTCTTCTCTCATTTATTTTTTTGACAAATTTCAATTATTTTAAGAAAGCCTACCCTAATATCTACTTTAGTTTTTACCTATGGGTATCGAAATTAGCATATTCGAAAAAAATTCTATATGTTTAGTGTTGAGTTTGAAAGATCACAGAACCTGGAATAACTTAATTGTGGATATTGCAGATGAGTTACAAGACTAACAAAAACATTATTTTTCATATTTGCTATGATTTATTATATTTAACTATATGCATCAATCTCAAGTCTTTCCCTTAAAAAGAAAAAAAAAAACAAAAACAAAACAAAACAATCGAATTTTGGGACTCTTTTTGTTTTCTAATTCGTTTGCTCAAGGCATAAAAGATTTTTCGTTAGATGTTATCCACACGGGTCATTTAATTAAAACCAAACATATTATATCTACAAAATGTTGATCATGATTTCTTTCCCCAGTTAATCTATTCTAAGGGACTTCAATATTTTATTAGCAAAAGAAATGAGCACTTGTTAATCCAACAAAGAACAAATGTTAAAAACTAAGATTTTCCAAGCAAAATCCCCGAGCACAAATTCTAATTTTCATTTCTCAAACAAAAAATAAAAACAAATAAACATCACAAATATTAAAACTAAAGCATTACTTAATTATAGTCAAAATCATTGATAGAATCAAAATCTTCAATATTTATTGTTTTCCATTTAACTCATAAATTGAATGACATAAAATTTTGATTTCTAGTATTTAGTTATAATAACATTATAAATCGTATTAATGGGGTGTTTAGGGGGTGTGTTAAGAAATAAAGTTTTATTGTTTATAGGAATATTTATATCAATTTACTTAAATTTTTTTATACATAATTAATTAATTAGAAGAGGGTGGGGAGAGAAAAAAAGGTTGATAATAGAGACATCCTTATCTTATTCATAATTTCGAAGATGAAAACTTTAGTTATACTTTTTTACGATTAAAATTTTGTAATACAACTAAACTTCGGCCTAAATGCATGAAAAAATAGTTAACGTCAAATTATTCTTAGCTTTAAGTCAAATTATGCTTGACGTTAGGTCAAATTATTCTTGATTCTAGGTAAAATTGTTATTAACTTTACCATGGGTTAAATTATGCCAAGAAATAGGCAGTAATAGTTTTATGGTAAAGAATTTATTTATTTTTTTTTACCTGTGGTCAAGGAGTTCTTGACCTATATAGTTAAGAAGTTCCTAATTAACCCGATAGATCAAGTTATTCTTGATTCGATAGGTTAAAAATATACTTAATTTGTATGACTTTCAAGTTTCAACCTAAGTGCCTTATGCAATATCTCTAACAAACGAACATATGATGAGCTAGTAGGAACTAAAATACTTATGCTTTTCACAATTAGTGTAAATATTATTTCATCCCAATGACTATTATACTTCAGAAAGACAACAATCTTTGTCATCCCTACGAAATAAGTAAATTCAAAAAATTAATCAGTTAGAATTATAATTACATGATAATGTTGTCAAAACGTTTCAAACAAGTGTTAAGATTAAATTAACTACCAAGGTTAGTATTATAATGACCTTTGACCTACATAGTGGTCAATATTATATTGACATTTTCAAGTCAATATAATATTGACCTCAAGTTATCTATATAATGTTGGCCAAAGATTAATAGAGTATTGACCTAAGATCAAGTTAGTCTTGACCATATATCTTGATCAATTTGACTGACCTTTTAAGTCCATATCATATTGATTTAAAGTCAAGAAGATATTGACCTAAGGTCAAGTTAACATTGACCATACATCAAGATTAAGTTGACCTACGATGTCATAACAAGATTTACAAGACATTAAGAAGACGGTAAATAGATCAAAATATAAAAATTTTAGCATAATAATACCTAGATTATTATTATAAATATCCTTCAGACATTACTCACTTGTTACCAACAATAAAAAATCATTCTTCAACAAAAATCTATTATTTACCTTCAAAATCAGAAAAACTTGCTAATATAATCCAAACTTCTTTCCAATCGCACTTTTATTATAATATAGTAAAATGGCATGCATGTTAAGAAAAAGCGAAAGAGAGAATTGGAGAGAAAAGTGCCAAAAAGTTAACAATGGAGAGACAAACATGACCAAGAAAAGAGAGAGAGATAGAGAATATAAGGAACAAAGCAAAGAAAGAGAGGAAAAAAATGAAATGAGAGAGAGATGGAGAGAGATTTTCAAGCAAAAATGTCTAGTTTTTGTTTTATAGAGAGAGAACATAAGAAAAAAGTGAGAGAAAGATAGGGAGAGAACGAAAATAGGTGAGAGAAAGATAGGGAGAAAACGAAAATAGAAGGGAATAAGAGGAAAAAAGATAATAAAATGAAACAGAGGAGAGAGAGAGAGAAACATCTAATGCTCCTACTTTCTGTGTTATCACTTTTGGCCAAAACCGTAGATCTGGAGTCACATTTTTTTTTCTCTATATGCAAGTCCTCAATTTTGGTCTTAAAAAAGTTACTATTCAACATATATAGTCTCAAAAAAGACTAAATGACCCCAAAGTAGTCCTATATTTTATCCTCTTTAGTTTTCATCTTTTACTTATCCTTAAACTACCCAAGACCCAAAATCTCATTTATATAACAATACATTCCACACACATCTGTACCCAATACTTCTCTAAACTTCCTTGGTCAACTATGTACAAATCCAACCGTATTTACATATGAATCCTTATACATATAAATAGATCTATATATATATTATCTACTATATACTTATTACTATTACTATTATATATTTTTTATCATAATTATTATTATTTAGGTTTTGATAATATTGAGCTACTCACCCTATTATTTCTCATGCTCTATATACTTACAGGATGCTAACTTATAACTAACTAACTATATATTGTGTTAACATTTTAGTAATATTTAAATTCTATAATTTAAATATTCTAGATCCATAGTAGAAAAATTGTTTAGCAAACTGAGTTGTAGTACTATATACAACCCTTGTTTGTAAGTGGCCGTATTAATTTTCAATAAATATTTGCAAATTCACGACTCTAAATTATTTTTCAAGTAAAATTATAATATATATGATCATTATTTGTAAATATTCAGGTTAAATTCAGTGCAGAATCTGAACTCTGTCATTTCCTAATATCTCTACCCTTGTGTGCCTTTGCTATGTCCACATGTTTCCAACCATATATAAATGGCAAGAACTGTATCAGCATGTAAAATATAAATCGTAGGCATTTTTGTTAGTTGTTATTGATCAATGTGTTGATGAATTTCTACGAACTGTCTTGTTGATCACCAACAAGTATGTACATATGCTGGTTGTACTAACTTCTTTGTGTGGAATTGTACCCTTTATTCCCGGTGGTGAGGAACTGAAAATACATTTGAGTTTAATCTTTCAATTTGATTCTGCTTAATATTGAGCTAAACAAAGCTGGTTACACCTTATTAGTATATGATCTATAATCACATTGTCGAAGCAAACAACTGGTTGATCAAGAATGAATATTTACGAAACCAACAGAGCGGATGACAACAATCTCTAACCAATCTATGTGGCATGAAGTACGTACTATACCAGAAAAGCTTAAATAGCAGGAAAACCAAAATATAAAATCAATTGCTTGTCTATGTTTAAATTCCACCACTCAAGCTTCTTGCCAAAATTTTCGAAACCATTTTGTCTAAACAACGATATTCAGGGGAAAATCGTACTATAAACCCAATTTATTATAATGTTGTCACAAATGTTTCCTTTCTTTAGATTGCTCGTAAAGATTTGAGAAGAGCCAAAACAGAAAATGAAAGAAAAAGCACAAGATTGCATATACAGCTACATAATGCGACTAATTTTCAGACTGCATCATTGTCTGCCTTAACCCAACCACCCTTCATTTAACACTTAAAAATGAAAAAAGAATGTAGTATTAGAAAAGCATTAATAAGAACCAGAGTTTGCTTTCTAGGAAGAAAGTGAAGAGTGCCAGTGCAACATTCAACTTATAGACAAAGATGATACTGCTCTGTATTTAGAAACTGTGTAGGAAGAAAATGTCATAATATATATGATATACGCATACACAATGTTAAGGCACCAGTTCTTTAAAATATAGAGAACCTGTCTTTCATAAATCAAATATTGTTTTTATATGTTTATTGCCTAAGCATAGATATTCACTACTGATCAATTAATATTCATCACGTGGATATGGTCCATTCTTTTTAATTGAATATAAAAACACTAAAGATAAAGAAAGGGCTTAAAAAATGAGGATGAATGTACCCCTCTGATGTCATCACGTTGGTGTTTACACATTTATCTCATTTACAATTGTACGGATTGTATTTATCAAAAAAATTTATTTTATCATTATTATAATTTTGTTTGTTTTTGGAAGAGACAAAAGTCTTTCTTTGTGGTAACATCGGACGGAGTAAGTCTGTATAATGCTAATTAGTGGGTAGTTGTTGGATTGTCAATTACCACACAGCTCATTCCTATAGGCTATAGCTTGAAAAAGCAAGAATTTGGTCAAATCGCACAGGCTACTGTCACATTTTATATTGTTCCCAATTGTAATATTTTAGACAACTTGATGCATGCTCGTTAGTTAACAAAGACAATCATTCCTTCAACATGTACTTAAACAAACATATCTCTTTACATATATGTCCAAAATGGCCAGCTATGATCAACTTAGTTTTAACAGATTGGTAGTCAACTTGTTTGGCTTCTAGTGATCATTTGATCAAAACTCATCTCCAACTTTTCTTTTCCTTCATTTGAAGTTCGTTCCGTTAAGTGAAATCGTGTATTGCTTAACGGACTAATTAAACATAATTATAATTAAAACTACACACTCAACCCTTTAAAGGTTATAGGGATTAGATAAACATAATTGTCTTTTTGGTCTGAATAGACCATTTTTTTTTTTATCAAAATTTGAAAATGGTCCTCTGAAAGCCCTTGAACTATACCAGCTGATAATTCGGCGACTTTTTGATCAGAAATATTCTTTCTTGCTTTTAAAATCAGTTTTCTTTATCCAACAATATTACGTGGGAGGTTAGTCCTCAGAAATTTGCTTTCAGGATCCATAGTACCGTCTTCCATCCAAATTTACTCACTCTGCTAGTATGGTCCCTTAAATTATGTTTCTAATAAAACAGTGCTTAGTTCTCATCATTTTTTTCAGTCCATTAGGCTACAAGCCTGTTGCAGTACTTCGTTGTGGAAAATCAAGCAACAACTTTAAATCTTATGAACATTAGTACTTTACAGTATACTCTCTCTCTCTCTCTCTCTCTCTCTCCTTTTCGCTATAGCTAATTTCATTTTCTTATTGAAAATATAAAAACTAATTCGGCAAAATAAAATAAAACAAAGATGTGATCAATCTATGTATATTATAGGATTTAACATCAATATATAAATGACTAAACAGGTTCCTTGACCAAGCATAAAGTAGATTGGGAGTCCAAACCTTTCGAAGAAATCTTGTACGTAAGTTTCCTTCCAAATTGATTTCTACAATATCAATGAATTTCTTAGACGACTAAGTTTCGTTTCATTGAAATTTTATATATTTATTCTCAAATGATATATCAACCTAACTGCTCCAGTTACTAATCTGCCACCTTGATCTTGTGCCATAAACCAAGGACAAGTGTTTCTGTGGCAGTAAAGAACCAAGGTCTCCTGTCACGTGAGTCCGAACTCTGGGTCATTTCCTAACGCTTCCTGTTGTGTGCCTTTAAAGAAATTGTGTGCATACCATTATTTAGCTTCTTAACGAGGCGTTTCACTGTAATGATTAATCACTATGCATTAGTTTTGATTTGATCATTTTGGTTCTGCTTTGGAGATAATATATAAAGCTGGTTAATTTTACTAATTGTTTTTCATATTTGATATAGTACATGACTAATAATGAAAACTACCAGACTCAGTTGTGCTGCTATAAAACTGAAGTCTAGTCTACTTGAGAGAATCTAACGACCTATTTGGTCCAAGAGTGTGGGTGAGTGTTGGGAGAGAAGAGGTTCTAGGCCATATAAATTTCATAAAGGTATTAAAAAAAAAACGGTCTCTTTAATTTTAATTTTTATTTATTTATTTATCTTTTTGGAAGAGACAAAAGTCTTTCTTTATGGTAGATCAAAGGGAGTAAAGTCTTTGTATAATGCTAATTACTGGGTAGTTGTTGGATTGTCAATTTTCACACAGCTCATCTTATCTTAAGAAAAGTGGGGAAAAAGACTTGGTGAAATCACAAAGGCTATTCTCACATTTTATATTATTCCCAGTTGTAATATTTTAGACAACTTGATGCTCGTTAGTTAACAAAGACAATCCATTCATCCAACTTGTAATTAAACAAACATATCCAACATCCAGCATGCTCGTTAGTTTTCTTTTTAGGTCCATTGAAGTTAGCTTAGTGGATGGTGTGGGATGGGTGGGGATGGGCGGGGATCGGTATCTGGACTTCAGTTTTCTTTTAAGCCCATTAAAGTTAGCTTAGTAGATGGTGTGGGATGGGTGGGTATCAGTATCTGGACTTCAATTTCTAAAGTGAGTAGGTAATTTCTAAAGTGAGTGGGTGAGTTATTCTTTGCATTTATGTTTAAAATGGCCAGCTATATACCAACTTAATTATAACAGTTTGGTAGTCAGCTTGTTTGGCTTCTAGTGAACATTTTATCAAAACTAATCTCCATCTTTTCCTTCATTCTAGTTCGTTCCATTAAGTGAAATCTGTATTGCTCAACAGAGTATTTGTGAACAAGAGGAATACATGACCAGGTGTGCGATGAGAAGCAAAACACAGTGATAATCAAAGTGGTTTGCTATTGTCCTGAGAAGATTAAGGAAAAGATTATATATATGCAAAGGTGGCGAATCCATTAAGGGCATTGAGATCAAAGTCTCAGAAAAACCGAATCCCAAAGAGCCAGAGAAGCCTAAAGAAAGACCCAAAGACCTCTGGAGCTGCCCGCCGACAGGCCGCCAACGCGGCCAAAATCACCATCCCGTCAACCCCCTCCGCCCCCTCCACCCCCAAAATAACTGGCTCCGGCTCCCGCTTCCTGTGTGGCCGGGTACCTTTGGCTTACCCACCCTTTTTTCACGTGTTGTCCGAAATGCTACGGAGGCCATGGTGGTGGAGCATGCTATTACGTTCATGGTGGCCAGTCTATGACGGTTACGTAGGGTGTAGGAAGGGTGATGCGGGGGCTATTAATTGAGCTAAGTGTCGTTTGGTAGTTTGTGCCGTTTGTGTTCAGTTTGGTCTCAAACTCTTTGTTCGTGTCCTTTTCTTTCCTCTAAAGCTGTCTAAATGAAACGACTACGTTTCATGGCTAAATGTATTTTCCTTGTTTTATTTTCCTTTGGGGTTGGTGCAGCAAGACATTATTGTGATTTTGGGACGAAAGTTGCATATATAATAGTCTGAGTTTCAATATTACTTTCCTAATAATAGCTTGAGTTTCAATATTAAGATGTGTAAGAATACCAACTATATTAAGTCTATTAATGCGATCCATATTGATCACACCTTTAAAAACTAGTTGATTAATAATACAAATAGAGAAATAATGGAGGATATATATAATTCTTCAAGGATAAATTAACCAAGTCTCGTAAAAATATGTTTTACTTCTTGTTTTCTTTAAGTCGTAAATTGATATGAGATATATATTGTTGCCATAAACTTCCTCTTTATTGCGGTATATAATTTTCTTATGGGTGGTTCTATTCCCACCCATATTTATTTTTTCTCTCCATCCTGTTCTAAACAAACCTCTCTATTATTTTAAAATTTCTCTACACACCTATCAAATTTACATTAAGCACCAAAATACCATTGGTAAATATTTTTGAAAAAGACGAAATTCTTTTTACACCCTCTTACAATCTACTAGTTTTTAAAATCCAACATTTTTTTCTCTTCTCTATCGTAGTTTTTCTTTTTCTTATTCTCTTCTCCTTTTTTTTTTTTTGGACAAATCTCAATTATTTTTAGAAAGCCAATCCTAATATTTACTTTAGTATCCTAATATTTACTTTAGTTTTTACCTATGGGTATTGAAATTAGCATATTCTAGATATTTTTCTCGAAAGAAATTCTATATCTTCAGTGTTGAGTTTGAAAGATCACAAAACCTGGAATAACTTGATTTGCTGATGAGTTACAAAACTAACAAAAAAATTATTTTTTATACTTGCTATAACTTATTATATTTAACTATAGGCATCAATTTCAAGTCTTTCCCAAAAAAAAAAAAAAAAAAAAACATAGGAATCAAATTTTGGGACTCTTTATGTTTTCTAGTTCGTTTGCTCAAGGCATAAAAGATTTTTCGTTAGATGTTATCTACACGTACGGGGTCATTTAATTAAAACCCGAACATATTATATATCTACAAAGTGTTGATCATGATTTCTTTCCCCAGCTGACCCAACAAATAAAAAATGTTAAAAGCTAAGATTTTCCAAGCAAAATCCAGGAGCACAAATTCTAATTTTCATTTCTCAAAAAAAAAAACAAACAATTAATCATCGAAAAAATTAAAACTAAAGCATTATCTCATTATAGTCAAAATCATTGATAGAATCAAAATCTTCAATATTTATTATTTTCCATTTAGCTTATGAATTGAATGACATAAGATTTTGATTTCTAGTATTTAGTTATAATAACCTTATAAATTGTATTAATGGGGTGTTTAAAAGGGCGTGTTAAGAAATAAAATTTTATTATTTATAAGAATATTTATGTCAATTTACTAGAAAATTCTTTTATATATAATTTATTAATTAGGAGAGAGTGGAAAGAGAAAAAAGGGGTGATAATAGAGATACCTTTATCTTATTCATAATTTTGAAGATGAAAACTTTAGTTATATTTTTTTTTACGGAGCATTCATTTAAAATCAGTGAACTTTAATTTATAGCAGCATTACTTATTATGAAAATCTTAATTAATTCAATAGCTTATGTGATTGGGCGAGAGTGCGAGACAAAAATCTTTCTTTATGGTAAGATAGGACGGAGGAAGTAAGTCTTTGCGTAATGTTAATAGTAGGCGTAATGTTAATTAGTAGGTAGTTGTTCGTAATTAACACCACGGTCCTCTCTTAAATAAATAAAAAAAAGAAGATGCTGAGTGATGGTGTGAGAAGTCTAAATAATTCTTTTCAAAAATAAAAAAAGAAGTCTAAATAATTGATAGTGGGTAGCTGGATTATCAACAAACCCCCACTATAATGCCGACCCATTGGCCATTGTCACATTTTAGTCAAATAGCATAGGCCATCCTCACATTTTATATTTTTCCAATGATAATATTTTAGACAACCAAAGACAATGGCCAGCTTTCATTGTTTTTACATTCAAGGTCGTGTAGTGAATACTGAAATATTCTCGTGTTACTCGATGAAGTAAGGCATAGGAGATATTAACGAAGAAGCAATCAGTAGAAAGGTAATTTCTAATTAGGACTAACGACATGAAACATGATCATATCAATTTATGTCTTGTGGTATGTATCTGTATAAGGAACCGTGTTCTGTTTCATATTTTTGTTCATCTTACGGGTAGCTAACAAGATAAAATTCAAGGACCTCTAGTAATTTACTTGCAAAGTTAATTTGTCTTGTTTTTGTCATTTAATTAGTTATACTCCTTTTCTTTTTAAATAGTTAAAACAAAATCATGAAATTTGTTCAACCCAGATTTTCAGACTGAAAAATTGAAATCCACATATTTGTATGGTATGCACTATCTAAAAAAACAGAGCAAAACAGATTAAAACAGAGTTCCTTTGTTTGTAGGTTCTTTATTTCATATGAAGAGTGGGAATCTTCAAACAAAGAAAGCCTCTTGAAATTTCTTTTTTCGGAGGGTTTATGTCGACTGCATCCTTGAATTTACCGTGTAAATCAGGCTATGAAGAGTCAGGATGTGGTAATTTCCTTTTATCCAGATTCTTCAATCATTCATTTAGAACACACACAAAAAAAAAAAAAAAAAAAAAAGGTTATTTTGATACACTGTCATTTTGTACTTTTTATTTTTCAAAATGAAATGGAAGGTGAAATCTTTTCATGCAAATTCTCATTAAGATTTTTTTACTTTAAAAAACGAAAAACACAAAACAAAAGTGTATATATATCAGGGTTAACAAAACCTCTTATAGGCCATGTTCTCTCATCATTATATAGCTTGACTCATTATATATATCAACCATATTATAACAGTTTGGTAATTAACTTTTCTTGCTTCCAGTGCTCATTTGATCGAGACTCATCTCCGTCTTCTCTGGCATTCCGTTAAGTGAAATCGTGTGTTTCTCGGTGGCGTAATTAAGCAGAGAGATAACTGAAATTCATGGCAGGGGCTACAGAAGGCGTTCACAAGGAAACAACCAGAAAGGTAATTAGAACTTATGACAAACACACTGATAATAATAAATATTATGGTATACATGTTTGTTATGTGTGTACATGCGTATATAACTATCTACGTTCTTTTTGTCGTAAAAACATTTAGTAGCAAAAAGGTTTTGATACGTACCCTGTCTAATTGAAAATTTTCGATAAGAGCATCTAACTGATCTTAATAAAATTAGACAAATAAAAGTTATAAGTTCCGCTGGTGTGATTTGTGAGTGATGAAATTTAATCCGAGCGTGTAAGCGACTTCTCCTAAATACGTATTGGCCAAAATTATAAGCTAATTAGTGTTCTGTTTACTACTGTATTATTTCGAGTATACAGCTTAATTTGAAAACTTCTGACAATTTACTTGCAAAGTATCTTGTAAGCCATGATTACGTTTGCCTTCAACATTACTTGGTACAAAATAATGTAAGTTATAGGAAATCTTAACTGTTTCAGAAAAAAAAAATGGCATCCAATTTTTTCTTTCTGCAAAAAATGATTTTTAGACCCGCAGACTAGAAATAAAATTTAAACCAACACAATTTCCATTCCTGGTGGAGGTTGTCTTGTTTAGGAAAATTAGGTGAATACAGATATTGACCTAGGCCATGACCTTGCCGTTGTATCTAGGGAAGGTCCAAGACCAATGAACTGAACTGCATCAACAGATTGCCTAAGAGACTTATTGATATTTAATCCAGTTATGTACCCCAGTTCTCTTTCTTATTGTAACATAGCATTATGAGAAACAGGCTAAATAGTCACGAACCGACATATTTGCAATAAACAGATGGCAGGAAATTGATAATTAGCAGACGGAATTGGAGGCTAGCTTGCTACATGCAGAGTAGAAGCATACTTAAATCTAATGGCAGAGATAGCAGTGGGCTTGGTTAAGGACAAGTTGATCCCGCTACTGACAGAAGAAGCATATTTGTTAAAAGGTATTCACCAAGAAGTTGAGAAAATCCAATGTGACTTAAACTACATCCTGCATTTCCTGAAGGATGCAGATGCAAGAGTGGAAACAAATCAAAGTACAAACGGAAGCCAAGTCCTTAAACTGTGGGTGAAAGAACTTAGAAAAGCAGCATTTAAAGTGGAAGACGTCATAGACGAATATGTGCATCTCATGGTGCAACAACAATGTTCCCATAGGCATAGATTTATTGGATTCCTTTATAGAAGTGCTTGCTTGGTCATAAAACTAAAAACACGCCATAACATAGCCTCCAAAATACAGGACATTAGACAAACAATTCGAGATATAAATCAAAGAAGTGCAGACAATGGCTACATCTCCATGCTGCAGCAAGGATCTACATCTGATCAAAGTAATACATGGTATGATCCTCGGAAGAACTTTCGCTTCCTCATGGAAACTGAAGTTGTGGGTATTGAATCTACTAGAGATGAATTGATTGGAAAGCTGGAAGGCGGATCACCCAGACGAACTATGATCTCAGTGGTGGGGATGGGGGGACTTGGCAAGACCACTCTTGCCCATCAAGTTTACGTTTACACAAAAGGAAGCTTCGACTGTCATGCTTGGATTGAGGTTTCCCAATCATACAATAAGGTTGAGCTACTACAGAAATTAATGAAGAAATTCTACGAGGCTAGAAATGAGCATGTTCCCGAAGGGATTGATGGAATGGATGAAGCCACAGTGATGACAAAGTTACGAGAATACTTGCAGGGAAAGAAGTATCTTGTCATTTTTGATGATGTTTGGAAAACTGATTTTTGGGGTGATATAGAAAAAGTTTTACCTGAAAACAATGAAAAAAGTGGAAGGATAATCATCACAACACGAGACGTGGAAGTCGCAAAATTTTGTAAAACGTCATCCATTGTTCATATCCATCATCTACAACCGCTCCCTCTGGAGAAGGCAAGGGAACTCTTCTGCAGTAAAGCTTTTCATGAATTTGAGGGGCATTGTCCAACCCACTTTGATAAGCTATCTCATGAAATTGTTGAAAGATGCCAAGGATTACCGCTTGCAATTGTAGCTATAGCTGGTCTTCTCTCAACTAAAAGCAATATTGTTGATGAATGGAGAAAATTGATTAATAGTTTAAGTTCAGAGTTGGAGAGCAATAAACATCTGACGAGTATATCAAAAATCCTGTCACTCAGTTACAATGATCTACCGTATTACCTCAAATGTTGCTTCTTGTATTTTGGCATTTTCCCAGAGGACTACTCTATTAGATGTGGAAGATTGATCCGACAATGGATTGCAGAAGGCTTTGTGATATCAAAGAAGGGTAAAACATCGGAGATCGTTGCAGAAGAGTACTTGACAGAACTAATAAATAGAAATCTTGTTCAAGTGTCAGAGGTAGACTTTGATGGAAAAGCTAAAACTTGTCGCATCCATGATCTTCTACGTGAGATCATCCTTAATAAGATAGAGGATTTAAGTTTCTGTCAAGTTTTGTCGAGAAATGATTCAAATTTCAGAGGCTTAACTCGACGACTATCAATTGTCAATGGTTCTCCTAACGTTGTCACAAGCAATACTCTTGAAATTTGTCACGTTCGATCTGTTTTTATCATTGATAACAGTGAAATGCCTAATCAAATGGTACGCGCACTCACCACAAATTTCAAGCTCCTAAAAGTTCTAGATTTTGAAGATGCCCCAAATCTAGATCACCTTCCCAAAGATATTGGAAGCTTATTTCACTTGAAATATTTAAGCTTGCGAGCAACAAGAGTGAGGTCGCTGCCAAAGTCAATTGGAAAGTTAGAAAATCTAGAGACATTGGATCTAAAGCAATCACTTGTACTTGTGCTACCAGTTGAGATCAAGAGGCTTCACAAGTTGCGACATCTTTTTGCATACCATTCAGATTGGAATAAGGATTATCACATTAATAGACAAAAAGGAGTAAAAGTAGAGAGGGGAATTGGGCGGTTACAATCCTTGCAAAAGTTATATTTTATTGAGGTCAATGTTGTTGGATTTGACATATTTGAAGAGCTGAGCAAGCTGACAGAGTTGAGAAAGTTAGGCATCAAAAAATTGAGAAGTGCGGATGGAAGGGCATTATGTGACTGTATTCAGAGGATGAAATATCTTGAATCCCTGGATGTAACTTCAGCAAGTGAAGATGAGATGATTGATTTTGAGGAATCCATGGCTTCTCCCCCACAATTTCTTCGGCGTCTCTACTTAAAAGGGGTTTTGAGGAAGTTGCCTGAATGGATGGTAAGACTTGAGAATCTAGTACGGCTAGATATCGCTTACTCAAAGTTGGAAAATGATCCGCTGAAAGCCCTTAAAAATCTGCCCAATCTTTTGGAACTTGGAATTAGTTATGATGCGTATTATGGTGAGAAACTGCGGTTTGAGGAAGGAGCTTTTCAAAAACTTAAGGTGCTCTCGCTTTCTTCTTTGAGCAAATTGCGTTTGATGGTAATAGAGGAAGGAGCATTGTGTGGTCTTGAAGTGTTCGAAATTGGGCCTAGCCTGCAATTAAAGGAGTTGTCCTCTGGATTCCAGCATGTAAGGAACCTTAAGCAAGTTCACTTCTGGGAAATGCCAACAAACTTCATGATGCTCCAAAATTTTCAGAGCCTTCAAAGTACTGCAGCAAACATTAGGTTTAATTACATAATTGATGGAAACTTGTGGGGGTATAGACTGGAAGATGTTACCAAGGTCCTAGAAATAATGCGAGGTAAATATTTAGGCTGACTGCCAATTGTGCTGCTGCTTTAATTACTTTATTGTTGCCTCTTAATTTAAGTACATATGTTTCTCCACAATAATAATAAAAAAAAATTGGTTATTCTCTTGACGAATAATGGTAAATTAAAAGCCGAGAGTTAGGACTAAAGCTGATTATTCCACTTTGCCACTTGACTAGTTACTTATCATTTTACTATTCGTACAATCTTTCCAGATAAATTTTAATCAATTGGAGCCAATATGTTTGTAATGTAATAAACTTCAGTTTTTTATTTTTAGCAATCCGTTATGCGAGAAGCATTTTGCTTGTCATGAAAGTTTAGCAGTTATGAGTTAAATCTTACGTACACATTACCTCTCCTCTTTTTTTTCTTTGCTATAAATAATTTTAGATTCTTGTTGAAGATCTATTTTATTCTTTTTGCACAAACACACAATGAAATAGAAAAAAAAAGTGACTTACATATTACGCATCTTATTTCCAATATACTTACGATTGAATGCAATTAATTTCCTTGACAGAACGTAAGGAAAAAGACTGGGAGTCTATTCCTTTTGGCGAAATCTTGAGTAAGTTTTCCTTGTAATCAATTTCTAGAATTTGAACAAAGCTCTTTAACTAAGAACTCAGTTGTTTTTAATCAAAATTTCGATATATGATATGTCAATTTAGTCCTTAACTTACTAGTCTGCCGCCTTGATTTTGTTCTACACAGGTGAACTCGATCCACCTGAGTGAACTAGCAGTAACTACGTACTCCATCACATGAATTGGTGTCTCTGCATATCTCAGAATAAAGAATCTGAACTCTGTCATTTCCAATTATATCTACCTTGTGTGCCTTTGCTGTGTCGCCATATTTCCAATCATAAATAAATGGCAAAGAACTGTATCAGTATGTATTATATGAGTTGTAGGTCTTCTTGTTAGTTGTTATTGATCAGTGTGTTAATAAATTTCTACGTACCATCTTATTGATCAACAACACGTATGTATGTATGATGGGTGTACCATCTTCTTTTCTGTGTGGAATTGCAGTCTTTATTCCGCTTGGCGATAAAAAAATACATTTTAATTTAATCTTTCAATTTGATTCTGCTTAATTTGGAGCTGAATAAAGCTGGTTACTCCTTATTATATGATTTTCTAGATATGTAGTCCTTCGGTGAAATAAAACGTATGAATATGAATATTTGATCTACAGTCATATTGTGGAAGCAAAAAACAGGTTGATGAAGAATGAATATTTACTAAAACAACATAGATGACAACAATTTTTAATCAATCTATATGGCTTGAAGTACACACTATACAAGGACCTTAAATAGCAAGAAAACCAAAATATAAAATCAATTGCTGGTCTATGCTTAGATTCCACCACTCAAGCTTCTTGCAAAAATTTTTGGAACCGATTTGTCGAACAACGATATTCAGGGGAAAATCTTTCTATAAATCCAATTTGTTATATATTGTCACAAATCTTTTCTAAATTTCTTTAGGTCATGTTTAGATTGCTCATAAACACTAGGTAAGAGCAATGCAGAAAAAGGAAAAAAAAAAAAAAAAAAAGGCAAGATTGCATAGCTAGCCAATGTGAGTAATTAACGAACTACATCATTGTCTGCCTTAACCAAACCCTTCATTTAACACCTAGAACTGAAAAAAAACGAAGAATTAGAAAAGCATTAATAAGAACACGAGTTTACTTTCTAGGAAGAAAGTGAAAAGTGCCAGTGCAAAATTCAACTTATAAAACAAAATTATGACAGCACATGACCATGGAACTCCTCTACCTTTTGGCAGAGGATCCTGTTTTTGGAAAGGATCATTAATAGGTCATGCAACAACCGTAGTACTAGATGTATAAAGTAGTATTGAAGCAAAGCATTAAGACTAATTATTATATTATTTATAACGTTTATTGGAGTTTGAATGTTAATTTTATGACAATACTGAATGCAGAAACATAGTGGATACATAGAGAGTAAAAACAATCGGAAACAGAGCAAACTATGTCCATGGCAATTATCCACACTCTTGCTATGAAAAAAAATATAGAGAGATCCATTTTAGCATCTTTCTTCCACTAAATCTTTCTTCATTTTTAAGAAATTATTTTATATCTTTATTGGCTAATCATAGAGATTCACTCCTAGGATCAATGAACCCTCACCATATGTATATGGTCCATCCCTTTTTATCGTACAAAAAATTACTAAAGATAAGCGCTCGAAAAATGGGGATGAATGTACCCCTCTGATGTCATCACGTTGGTGTTTACACATTATCCCGCTTTTTTGTAATTTTACGGATCCTAATATTTTAGAAAACATTTAGCTCATTAACAAAGACGATTTCTCAAATGACATGTACCTAATAAATAAATAAAATTGATACCCTATATTGTCTTCAATAACAACGTTTCCAACGACCAATTGCATAAAGAACTTCATTTGAGAGAGTTTTGAAAAAAAATATTGTTCTACACGAACTAATCTGCCACCTCGATCTTGTTCTACATAGGTGAACTCGATCCACAGGAGTGAAGTACCAGTAGCATTTTCAGATTCTGTCTGCATGTCTCAGAAGACAGATTCTGAACTCCCTCATATTTCCAATCATAAAAAAATGGTGAGAACGGTATCTGTATGTATAATAAAAAGCGGAGGCCTTTTTATTAGTTGGTATTGATCATTGTGTTGATAAATTTCTACGTTTTATCAAGTTGATCACCAACACGTATGTACGTATGATGGTTGTACTATCTTCTTCTCTGTGTGGAATTGTACTTTGTACTCTTTATTCCCCGTGGTGATGAACTGAAATCACATTTGAGTTTAATCTTTTTATTTGATTCTGCTTAATTTGGAGCTGAACAAAGCTGGTTACACCTCAGTATATGATTTTCCAGATATGAAGACCTCTTGTGAAATACAACATATGCATCAGAATGTTTGATGTACAATCACATTGTCGAAGCAAACAACAGGTTGATCAAGAATGAATATTTACGAAAACAACAGAGAACGGATGACAAAAATCTAAAACCAATCTATGTGGCATGAAGTACATACTATAGAAGAAGCTTAAATAGCAAGAAAACCAAAATATAAAATCAATTGCTGGACTATGTTTAGATTCCAGGACTCAAGCTTCTTGCCAAAATTTTCGAAAGCATTTTGTCTAACAACGATATTCAGGGGGACAATCGTACTATAAACCCAATTTATTATAATGTTGTCACAAATGTTTCCTAATTTTCTTTGGGTCATGTTCTTTAGGTTGCTCATACAGATTAGGGAAGAGCCAAAAAAGAAAATGAAAGAAAAAGCAAGATTGCATATATAGCTAGCCAGTGCGAGTAATTTACAAACTACATCATTGTGTGCCTTAACCCAACCACCCTTCATTTAACACTTAAATATGAAAAAAGAACGAAGAATTAGAAGAGCATTAATAAGAACCAGAGTTTACTTTCTAGGAAGAAAGTGAAAAGTGCCAGTGCAACATTCAACTTATAAACAAAGATGATACTGCTCTGTATTTAGAAACTGTGTAGGAAGAAAGTGTCATAATATATGTTATATACGCATACACAATGTTAAGGCACCAGTTCTTTTAAAATATAGAGAACCAAAACATTCAAAAGAACTATGACAGCACATAACAATGGAAATCCTCTGTAGTTTTTGAGATAATGACAATTGGATTTGGACCTTGGCAGAGGATCATGTTTTCGAAAAGGATCATTAATAGGTCATGTAACAACTGTAGTACTCGATGTATAAATTAATATTGGAGCAAAGCACTAACAGTCGTCATTATATTAATTATAACGGTTCTTGGAATTTAACTGTTAATTTTATGACAATAATGAATACGGGAACAAAGTGGATAAAGAGCAAAACAGGGTCAAAAACGATTGGAAACAGAGCAAACTATGTCCCATACCAATTATCCAAAATCTTGGTATACAAACAATTTGGAGAGATCCATTTTAGAACCTTTCTTCCACTAAATTTAAGGGAAGCATACGAACCCCAGATTCCAACCCCTTCCAAATCATTTTTTCCGCTAAATTTTTTCCTTCATTATTCGAAAAAAATCTTACATTTTAATTGGCTAATCACAGAGATTCACTCCTAGGGTCAATTAATTTTCACCTTATGGATATGGTCCATCTCATCACGTCGGTGTTTACACATTATCCCTCTTTTTGTTGTTTTACCGATTGTAATACTTTAGGAACCATTACGTTCATTAAAAAGGCACTTACTCAAATGACCTGTAATAAATAAATAAAATAAAATTGATACCCTCTATTGTCTTGAATAACAACGTTTCCAAAGACCCAATTATAAAGAACTTCATATGAAAGAGTTTGATTTTTTTTTTAAGGAAAGAAAAAAAAAAAAAAAAAACAACCAAAAGAAGAAGGGTAAGCTCACATTCCTCTTTCAGTATTATCCAGTCTCTTCATAATCAAACAAGAAGTCTTATTATTTTATTTATTTATTTATTTATGCATAAGCCATTGCCACAATGTTATATTATTCCTAATTCCAATAATTTAGAATACATTATGCTCATTAACGAAGTCAATCACTCATCTAGCAAGTAATTGAAAAAAAAAAAAAAAAGACTCATTAATTAACTAGTCAATTATGTGTAAAAATGGCCTGGTATGAACTTAACATATTGGCGGTCAACTGGATTGGCTTCTAGTGATCCCCTTTGATCATTTGATGAACTAGTCTTCATCTTGTTTTGCTCAATGAAGTCATTAAGCAGAGAGGTAACTGGAATTAGTGGCAGAGGCTGCAGTAAAGAAGCAGAGAAAGGTAACTAGAACTAATGACATACACATGGATTAGTATATATACTACTGTATATATGTATGTTATGTATGTGTATATGTGCAAATGAATATATGTCTGTCTATGTGTAAATGCATATACATGTACTGTTTTTCTTTTCAAGCAAAAAAGAAGTATACACGCATATGCTTGATACCCTATCTTCTTGAATGAATTTTTTTTTTTTTTTTTTTAAAGAACATCTAAGTGATGTTAATAAAGCAGACAAAGAAAATTTGGTGTGAGAGGGATGAGAAAGTTGTAAGAAAGTTGTAGGAAAGCATTTCATGATGAAAAAAACAAGTTAATCCCTTGACATGCATAGCTTCAATAAGTGAAGATGGGATAATTGATTTTGAATCCATTTCTTCTTCAAAAAATTTAGTCAAGATGGGGATTACTAGGTCGAAGCTGGAAGAATACGATCCACTAAAGTCCCTTCAAAATCTTCACAATCTTCAGAAACTTTAAGATAAATTACGATGCATATTGTGGTAAGAAACTATGCTTTTCCAAATCTTAAGGATAGCTTCCATTATGGTATCAACTTGTCCTCAATTCACTTAAATTTGGTGATATATATATATATATGTGTGTGTGTGTGTGTGTATAGGTGAACTGGCTAAAGAGAAGTTGGCTGAATCTGCTATGCGTATCTCAGAATACGGAGCCTAAAATCTACCCTTGTACAAAAGCTAACTGTCTCTCCATATATCCAATATTAAATTAATTGGCCAAACACAATGAAGTAGACTGGGAGTATAGTCCAAACCTTTTGACGAAATCTTGTGTAAGTTTTTGTTTGTAATTGATTTCTAGAATATAAATGAATTAGTTTAATGAATTTGTTAAGCTAAATTCTTTTTCACTGAAATTTTATGTATTCGTTGGTATATCAGTTTAATTGCTTCAGATACTCCTCTGCCACACTGAACTTGCACCATAGGCCTAGGAGAAGTGTTTCTGTGGCAGAGAAGAACCGGGGTCTACCGTCGTGTGAGTCCGAACTCTGTGTCCTTTCCGAATGCTTCCTCATTAACTAAATGACTTCAAAAGTTAGTTGGATGATAGTTAGGAAGCTGTTGCAGAAGCTGATATGGCAAGATTACTTATTCTCTATGTAACAATGTTTTGTTTTTCTGTTAGAATTAAGTGTGTACTGAGGCACATGTTTAAAGAGTGAGAATTGCTCTATAAATAGTTAGAGAAATTGATAACTATTGTATTGCAATGGAGCGAATATTCTGGGGAGAGATAACAGAGTCGAGAAACACTGTTTGGCAAGTGAGAATCTGTTTTCTTGGAGAAATTTGCTAGTGCAAGCTTGTAACTGATAATTTTCATAGTGAATTGTTGATTGAAAGGCTCAAGTGGATGTAGGTCACCTTGGTGGCTGAACCACTATAAATCTTGTATTAATTTCTTTTACTTTAATGTTGTTTGAAGCTACTGAATATTTTGGTTCTTAGTTTCTTGGGTTTGCAATCCGGTTTGATATACTCTCACAATTGGTGCGGTGAGCGTGGATCTAGATCCGTGAATTTGCAGCAAAAAAAAAAAAAGGAAAATGGGGATATCCAAGTTCGAAATAGAGCGCTTCGATGAAAAGGGAGATTTCGGGTTATAGAGAACAAGAATGAGAGCAATTCTGGTACAACAAAAGGTCGCAGTGGCTTTGAATGGGCAAAATAATCTCCCAACTACATTGACTGATGCGAAAAAGGCTGAAATTCTTGAAATAGCATACAACACCATAATTCTTTATCTCAGTGATAGTGTACTTAGGCAAGTGGCAAAAGAAACAACGGCAGACGGAGTTTGGAAGAAATTGGAGAGCTTGTATTTGACAAAGTCCTTGATAAACAAGATTTTTCTGAAGACGAAATTGTTTGGGTTCAAGATGCAAAAAGACAAGGCCATGGATGAAAATCTTGATGAA
Source organism: Trema orientale (assembly GCA_002914845.1). NCBI lineage: Eukaryota > Viridiplantae > Streptophyta > Magnoliopsida > Rosales > Cannabaceae > Trema > Trema orientale. The sequence continues at coordinate 1,971 of JXTC01000367.1, read as the reverse complement.
TTTCACAAACTAGTTCTCAATTTGGAAAACACTGGAGAGAAAATCGATGGTAAAAATCAGGCTATTCTGCTATTGAATTCACTACCTTCTGCCTATAATCAGCTAAGAGATACAATCAGGTATAGCCGAGATACTCTGTCTTTAGATGAACTAGAACCTGAAATTAGATCTAAAGAGTTAGAGTTGAAATCAGAAATAAAAGCTAGCAGAAGTAATGAGGCCTTGAATGTAAGAGGAAGGTCAGATAAAAGAGAGAATAAAACGAGAGGAAAATCAAGATCTAAATCAAATGGCAAGTTTAAATGTTACCATTGTCATAAAGAGGGTCATTTTAGGAGAGATTGCCCAGATAGGAAGAAAAAGCAAAACAATCAAGAAATCGGTGATGTTTCTACAGTATGTGATGGTTATGATTCTGGGGAAGTTTTGATCCACTCAGGGATAGAATCACATGGTGAATGGATACTTGATTCTAGATGTTCCTTTCACATGAGTCCTCATAAAGAATGGTTCCAATCTTTGAGAGAATTTGATGGAGGTACTGTTTTGTTAGGAAATAACCAGGCTTGTAAGGTCCAAGGAGAAGGAAATATCAAAATTAAAATGCATGATGGTCTTGTGAGGACTCTTCAAAATGTTAGATTTGTTCCTGCTTTAAGAAGAAATCTGATTTTTCTTGGTATGTTAGACGCTATGGATTGCAGTGTTTAGTTGCAAGATAGAATGATTAAGGTATCAAAAGGGTCTTTAACAATCATGAAAAGAAAACCGTTCATGACATAGCTTCTTCTACATAAATCAATACTGAGAAAAGTGGAGTGTGGCATTGTAGGTTGGGTTACATAAGTGAAAGGGGTTTGTTGGAACTTCAAAAGCAGGGCTGTTTTGGATCTGACAAATTAAGCAGTTTTGATTTTTGTCAACATTGTATATATGGTAAAAGCTATAGGGTCAGTTTCAAAAGATCAATACATACAACAAAGGGTCCTCTTGATTACATACATGCTGACTTATGGGGTCTATCCAGGGTGATGTCTCATGGTGGAGGGAGATATTTCATGTCCATAGTAGATGATTACACTAGGAAATTGTGGGTTTTCATTCTTAAGACTAAAGATCAAGTTTTTGACAGATTTAAGCAATGGAAGGCCATGGTGGAGAATTTGGCAAGAAAAAGGATTAAGAACTTTAGAATAGATAATGGATTAGAGTTCTGCGCCGAGTGGTTTAATGAATATTGTAGAATTGAAGGGATTAGAAGGCATAATACAGTCAGGGATACTCCACAGTAAAATAGAGTTGCTGAAAGAATGAATAGAACCATATTTGAGCGTGTAAGGTGTATGTTGTCCAAAGCAGGGCTTCCTAAGTCATTTTGGGCAGAAAGAGTGATGAATATAGCCTATCTAGTAAACAGATGTCCTTCAGTTGCAATAAAGCTGAAAACACCTCAAGAGATGTGGCATGGAAATCTTTTTGATTACTCAAGGTTAAAAGTTTTTGGGTGTGCAGCTTATGCACATGTTAGACAAGACAAGTTGCAGCCAAGAGCAGTCAAGTGCATCTTTATTGGGTATCCAGATGGTGTAAAATGATATAAACTGTGGTGTTTAGAATCTGGTATGAAGAAGTGTATTGTGAGCAGAGATATGGTATTTGATGAGAGTGAGTTTCCTGGATTGAAAATGTTTGAGCCAACTGTTGAAGATCAAACAATAGGTGGAGACAGATTTGAGATTGAGGTGGAGTCTCCAACCTCAAGTGTACCTTTGGAAGCTGGAAATCAAGTGCAAGAAGATGCAATAAGTTTAGATCATGAACCTGAGTCTCAACAACAAGAAGAACAACCAGAAATGGTTGATAATTACCAGTTAGCTTGTGTGGTACCCAAGATTCTCACATGCATACTAAGCCAGTAATAAACATGTTCTAGTTGCATATTAGGCATCTAGAAGTTATTAATACCACTTT
>JXTC01000366.1:271858-323984 GCA_002914845.1 Trema orientale | reverse complement strand
TCTACATGTTTTGAGGAGATAGATTATACTTCTGAATATACAAATGCTCGTGACACATTTTTTGAAGTGTATAGTGTATATGAAGCTAAGTTTGGTAGTAATCAACAACAACAACACACTCCTCCACAAGAAACTGAAGAACAATCAAAAAATAAGTCTTTTTGTAACATGATAGGTTCTCGTTCTCAAGGGCGTGGTCGTGGCTCATCATCAACATCATCAAGTTCAAGTCAACCACTACCATCAATAAATCAACAGCAATCCTCTGATCTTACTCAATATATTGAGGTAGACTCTAACATCGACCCCGATGATGAGAACTTCAAAGTTTTGAACTGGTGGCATAAGCGTCAATCAAAATTCCCGGTACTTTCACAATTAGCCTGTGACGTTTTAACAATTCTGGTGTCCACGATTTCTTCAGAGTCTGCTTTTAGCACGACTAAGATGATAGTAGATGAGCGGAGGATTTCGCTGGCTCCTGAAATGGTAGAGGTGTTAGCATGTATTAAAGATTGGGAAAAAGCGGCAAAGTGAAATCAAGACACTATTCGTATTTGTAATGAAGAATTAGCCGAAAATTTCAATAACTTGTACATGAATGAGGATGATGAGTCATAAACTTATAGTTAATGATATACTAGTTTTTTCAAGTAATAATTTGAATTGTAATAAATGATCATCAATAAAATCAAATTTCAATATTTCAAATTTATTTGTTTTATTATTTTTCTTAATATCCTATTTAATTATTATTAATTTTTTAACAATAGAAAACATATGTAGTTTATGTTATCAATTTTTTTTTTAATGAAAATTCAATTAAAAAGTTTGAACTTAATATGCCAAAGGGCCCGGGCCGGGCCCTATTTTTTATTTGAACGGGCCGGGCCGGCCCGGCCCGTCCAAAAAAGCGGGCCGGGCCCTTTGCCACCACTACATACATATATATATATATATATGTTGCTAATCCAATATGTATTTTTTTTTTTTTACCTATGTATAGGTATTTTAGATGATTATCTAACGGTTATAATAATATGCACAAAAAAACGTGCATCATTAATGTTATTGCTCTCTCTTATTTTTTACTATTAAAAAATGTGCATGATAAATTTTAATTAGCCAAAACGATATCTATGTATAGGTAAAAAAAAAAAAAAAACCTACTGGATTGGTGCCCATATATATATATATATATAACTGAAACAAAGCTTTGGTCTACTAGATTAATTAAATTGAGTATGTCCTCACACCTGAATTATGGAGGAAAGAAAAATATTGTTTGGAGTTAATTCTTGGAGTCTCTTACTTTATATACTGCTAGCACTAGTACAGATACAAATGAAACCAAAATCATTCTCGTATATTAAGTATGTTGAAAGATTTACACCACGAACCTTTGGCAGCTAAGTGCTCGCGGAGTCCATCTAGTTAGGTAAACACTTGATAAGTTTTAGGCCTTTTTTCAGGATATGATCATCAATCAAATTCAGATACGATAAGAACAACATGAGTAATTACTAAAAAATTAATTCAATTGGATTTTAATTGTAATCATATATTTTAATTTATTGCCAACATAGTACCATCAATAAATCATGTAACTAAACCCTTAATTTCTAAAATCCCATAACCTAAGCTTCAGATCCAAAGAAAACATATTTGAATCATTTTAACCAAAAGAGAAATCAAAGAAATTCAAAAAGAAAAGAGCAAATCAAAAGAGAAACGAAAGAGATTAACATTGAACGTATAGATCGCCTGATGGCGATGAAGAATGGCTCCGACAAACGACGATGAGGGGTGACTCCGACAAACGGCGATAAAGGGCGGCTCTAATGAACGGCGATAAAGGACAGCTCTAACGAACAACGATGAAGGATGGTTTCGAGAACGACGATGAATGGCGGCTCCGATGAACGAGATGAGCGAAGGTGAGATGGGGCAAACACTAAGCTCGAGCCTTTTGTCGTGCTCCTCTTTCGTGAGGGTGGGTATCAGATGGGAGGTGATATAAAATCTACTTATTTTGGTGGGTTTCATATCACCCCAAAGTAAGAGGATGTGAAACCTATAGAGATTATATTACCGAGTGTTAAAAAGAACCAAATGTGGAATGTCTTGAGATTCTCATTCTTACTCAAAGATTAATTCATTCCAAACAGCTCCTAACTGATAACAAAAGGGTATCAGGCTAGGGAAACCTACTATAAGGATTTACATACGGAAATACGATTGGAGATAGTAACGACAATAAGTTAAATAGACAACATCAAATTAGATAAACAACATTAAGTTGCAATGACAACTAAGGAAAATGACAGCTAAATGGAAAACGACAATAAAGTATGAAACGATAGCCGTGGAACTGGAAGAGTTTAATAGAAAAATGAGAAACATACGGTCACTTTTAATTTTTATTTAATTATCATTATTATTTTCTCTTTGAAAATCACTTCTTCAGTTTTCATCTATTTTTTTTTTTCAATGGCGTCAAAACCTAATATAATCGATAACTTTGTTTTTTTTCCCTTTTTGCCTGAAATATAATTAATATATATACCATAATCCAATAGGTATATATATATATATTTTTTTATCCGTTGGATGAATTATCTAATGACTACCATAATTTGAGTAGTTGGAAAAAATATATACACATTATTTAATTTTTTATTTTCTTTATCTTTTAATATGAAAAGACGTACGTGATGAATTTTAATTAGTGCTTATATATATAAATATATATATTTTAAGGATGATAATGCTAGGTATACTAAAATGTGTACCAAATTTTTAATACACACGTGGCATATGAGTTATCGCTATTCAATTGGTGTATTAAAAATTACCACAAATAAAATAATCATATTCATCAATTAAATGTTACTAACTAACATTTGACATGTGTCAGTATTAAAATTTTGGTAAAAATTTTAAGATGCCTAGCAATATTCTTTAAGGAAAACCTTGTCATAGGGGAAAAAAATGGATAACCTACGAAAATATAAATGACAATAATTACAAACTAATTACAAGGATAATATCCAACGAACATTGCCATGATCGTAGGACGCAATCGCAGGGGGTAGTCTACACTGATGCGAGTGTGACTCATCACTCGTAGTTTCTTAATAAGTTATCTCAAAAAAAAAAAAAAAAAATCTTAATAAGTAGAAACTGGGCCGAAGCCCAATTTTAGTGCGGTTGGGCCATAGTCCGAACAAAAAAGGTAGCAAACAAATCAAACGGTGATACTTGAGCCACGTACTACTTTTCCGTACGCCTGCGTCGCATGCGAAAGTTGTTTCTCTGTTTATTTAAGAGACAGCGCTCTAGTTCCCGCCAAATGGATTTAGCGCCATATCAGTAATCTTCACCCCCTTCCTTCCTTGTAGCCCTACTGCCCTAGCCATTCTCTCTCTCTTCCGACTCGGCTCCGAGAGCTAAACCATAGACTCAGCCACTCATTTCGATTCGAGTTTTGGGGTTCGTCTGAATCAGATTCTCCAGTCTTCGGTGAGTTAATTTCTTTTGAAATTGAATTTTTTTATCGCTTTTATTTCTACGCTTGAAGATCTGCAATTATCATCAAGCATTTTAGTTACGTTTAGATCTGAGTGTTATGTGTTCGATTTCGTAAAATTTCCCAAATTTCCACGGCAGTCTTTGTTATTTGTTGTTATTTACGTGTCATTTTCCCCAAAATCAGCTCAAGTTCCCAAACTAATCACCGATTCTTAACTCTTTTTTAGAAAACAGTCGGAAAAATCTCGATGTATTAGATAGTTTTTAAAAACGGAAGCAAGATGTTTCTTTTATTTCTATGATGTATAACGTCTTTTAGATCACAACAAAAAAAAAAAAAAAAAAAAAAAAAAAAAAAGAACGAGGGGGGAAAAAAAAACTTTCTTTGACGACAATGGCTTGTTTGGTTGCGCTTAATTAGCTATTTGGAGTGAAATCAAAATGTCCTCGGTTTTAAATGTACCCATAAATGTGTTCACAATTTGACCTCCAAGTCCCCCAAATATGTAAAACATTGTCTTTTTATAGAAAATGCTTTTGAAAATGTTGATGGAGCTAATTTGATAGCTTTTTAGAAAGTTGAACCTGATCCAGCATTTGTTCGGGTGACAAATAAAGATTTATTTTTATTTCTATTGCTTAGAAGATGGTTACGTTTGTATTAGGTTTCAAGCGAACCATCTGTAGCTGGGTTTGGATGGACAGACCTTTGTGCATATTTGATCAGATTTGCATATTATGTTTCTTGTTTGCTGTGTTGGTGTTGCATCATTCGCTATGGAGGGTCACATGGTCATCAAGTGAATGTTATTTCGGTTTTACTGCTACTAGTGGGATAGAAATCTGTAACGTTTGCATCGTTTTCTCGCAGTTATATTGCATTTACCACACAAGTACATATATGTATATATCTGAGTTTTGGTTAAATTTACTTCATCTAGGTAACTACTGGCATATTAGGAATCAAAGTTCCCAGTTTTTTTCTCTGAAGGCAAAACTACAGTTCACGTCTCTAACTTAGTTCCTTACTTGAAATTTTTGTCTTTGTTACAGGACAATAAAATTTTCGGCACCTTTTAATAATTCTACGTGCAACAGTAAGAAGAGCATACTTCCTATTTTCCAATGGAGTTAAGAAGCTGCAACCATTTGCACTATATCCAGGCCGTGAAAGGTGGTTTGGCGATAAAAACTCTGAATGTGAATCGTGGAAGGCCAGTACTCAAATTCAAGACACTGGAAGACATATGCGAAACTTTAGAAACAAAGGATCAGAATGTGATTCTTCAGCCAACGGATAAGTTTGACGGCTTGCTTTTTGATAGCAATGGGGTTAAGGTTGAAGGCCCAACTTTGAGTACATTAGCGAAAAGAATTTTGATAAGTGATCCTGATGCTTCTGAGTTTAGTTGCAGTGATGACGACGGTAGAAACAGTCACATGGATGATCTTGGTTTTGGTGAGATGACACTGAAGCAAATTAAAGAGAACTGCAAAGCAAAGAAAAGAAAACGTGCAAAGTATGTTGATTTCAAAATTGATGAAATGTGCAACCGTTTGAAACAAGAGACAGATGAAGATGAATGTGATCTCATGGAGCCTCTCATTAACTGGAAATCAAAAGTTTCAAAGAAGGTGAAGGCCAAGAGAAGATCTTCACGAAACCTTGTGTCTAGTTCCTCTAAAATTGCCACGTCAAATATTAAAGATGAACAGATCTTAGATGATCCAGGTTTTGTACAATCTGAAGGAAGTTTACCTGCACCAATTAACATTAAAGTAGAAGTTCCTGAACCTGATTCTTCAAAAAGCCAGAGTGCAATCCTTTTTGCTGGTGATTGCTCCTTGCTTTATGACAATCAGGTGGATTCTTGTGGAGTAGTACAGAGAGAAGTGACTGAGTCTGCGACTGAATTTGATCCGAGGATCCATGCATCGTGTTCAGATGGCCAAGATGCAATCAGTTTTCTTGTGGATTTTTGCGGAGTAGTACCCAGAAAAGAGATCAAGATTGCAAATGAATGTGATCCGGGGATCCAAGCATTGTGTTCAGATAGCCAAAATGTCATTGATGATTCTTCCTTGATTTGTGACAATCAGGTGGATTCTTTTGCAGTGGAACCCATAGAAGTGACTGAGATAGCCTCTGAATGTGATTGGGGAAACGAAGAATTGGTTTCTCTGACAAGAGAACCTCAGTGTTGTGTTGCTAGTGAAGCGTACCATGACTACGCGGTAGATGTTATTCCTCAGCCTCTTCAGATTGTGGACAGCCTGCCTGATACTTGTGGAATAGTACCCAAAGAAACGACTGAGTCAACTGAATGTGTTCTGGGGACCCAAAAGTTGATTTCTCTTACCGAAGAACCTCAGTACTGTGTTGTTAATGAAGCATGCTTTGAGTACATGGAACATGATGATTCTGAGCAACTTCAGATTCCAAGTGCCTCATGTGACGATATTAATAAGGTTGATATTTCAGAATTAACTAATCAACAGTGCTCAGATTTGCCTGTATCAGAATCTAAAGGAGAAGGATATGTTGATCAAACTGTTTGTGATGATATCTTCCAAGAACCAATGATGTCAACCAGTGATCGTAGTTCTGATATACATGATGATTGTCCAAGTCCTTCCACCAATCACGCCACCCCATGTAACTATGACTGTAATACAAATGTTCAGATTCCTGCTGTGGCCGTCCATGGCTGCCTTCAGTACATTGAGTCTATCCATGAAAGTGAAGCAAATGTACCAGAGGATAACACCAAAGATGATTTACCTACTAATCTTGAAACCAGCTCTTTGCACAGCTCAGATGATAAAAATAATTCGGGTCCTGATAGCTGGTTCGCTCCATCTATTGATGATTTACCAACGACAGAGGACAAGCAATCTCAAAGGTCTTCCGGGGCTGATGCAGAAAGCGTCTGCTTCCCTGAAATCGTTCATCCTGATGCTTCTGAGAAGCTTGCAACTTCAGATGGTGGTGAGTCCTACCACCATGATTCAATGCTAAATCGTCCACCTCAAAGGCTCCTATCAACCAGAAAGGTAAGTCTTCTCTGTTGGATGTTTATTGGCTTAATTCGTACTGTGGATGTTGATTCTTTTTATTTATTTCAGGCCATTTCCCCAGACTCTCAAGAAAAATTGTGTCAGGCTGTGGAGTCAATTGAGTTACATGATGAAGAACATTACAGTATGTGAACAAAGTCATAATAGACTCGTGGGGACCTTTATGTTATACTTATATTTATTTATTGTTTGAACTACTATCTTGTGTCAACCGGCCAGTATGCTCTAACTTTAAAGTTGGATGTTCTAAAAAGAAGAAAAGTAAAGGTTTAAAGATCGTGCGATATATGATATATTGATATGCTAATGGGATTTGAATTTATTATTATTACTATTATATCTGTTCTTCTGTCACCGAAATAGTGGTTATACATCATGGAATACTGTTTTTGGCCCTAGAGAATCCAATAAAGGGTTAGTACTTGGCAATTGACCCGTCCTTTTAGATCTCTGATATTAGCTGTTGATCCATAAAAATGCTCGGGGATTTCTTTTGACTCAGTGGGACAAAGTTTCTTTTTTTTTTCCCCCTTGACTTTAAACTATATGATATGATTTGTTTTCCCATTAGTTATATATCCAATTAAGAGGTGTTTGAAAGGGCTGTGGCACCACTAAAAAGTTCTTTAATTCCTTGAGAAGTAATTATATCTTTGAATTGCCCGTTTTCTGTTTCATTGATTTCTATTGGTTCATTCATAATTTCAGAACCTCGGAAGAAACTATGCTTTGGACAGCAGACTGGGAAGAAAACTAAAACCACAACGGCTGAAAGGTCTGGTCAGATTGCTAGAGTTAAATTTTCAGCTAACCATAAGCAAAACAAAACAAAGGATGAGAAGAGACTCGACCAACCCGAAGGTGGTGACAAGGATCCTCATCTTTCTCAAGCAGCCCCTCGTTTTAGTACAGGGTGCACTTCAATAGAAACTTGTTCACAGAATGCCATTGCTTTCTCACAACGCCAGATGCAAGACATCGAATGTCTTGCGACAAAACTCACAAATGAATTAAAGACCATGAAGGAAATTGCAGAAGATAGATTGTTCTCCGAAACCTGTCCAGCTACATCCTTGCAATATAAGGCAAATGAGGTATGCTTATCCACTACCTATACAAAACTGCAGAAAATTAAAATTTCACTTTTTTATGAATTTACTATTTTGCAAGTAATTTCTAATTTGCTTATTCTTCCTTTCTAGAAAAATTACTATAAAGCTTCGACCTTGAAACTTAACCTTCAAGGTTTCAACTTTCTTAATATTGAGGGTCCTACATCACTATACAGTCTTAAATAATTTTCTTGGTCAGATCTCAGAGTTTGTCTTGTAGTGTTTGGTTGTATTATTCCTATGTACCTATATGGTTCCTTGGGGTTGTTTTTTCTGAATAGGAAAATATCTGAGCATCCATATTTGCAGGTGAGAATGGCCATTAAGAATGCAAACAGAGTGGAACAACTAGCTAAAAGATGGCTTTCAATAATGGCAAGGGACTGCAGCCGTTTCTGTAAAATCATGGTAGCTTGATCTTACAAATCCCAAAAGAAAAAAAATGCAACCTAGTTTTAATATATGTCAATCTTTTTTCTTATGCTAGTTCATCTACTGCAGAGATTGACTGAGAATGACTCTGGTGCTCCTGAACGTGAAACTGTTGTAAACAAGGAGAGGAAAAAGATTACTTTTGCTGATGAAGCTGGAGAAGAGCTTTGTCATGTCAGGTTTTTTAAGAATGAATACACTTCGTCATTGGAACCTACTGATACTGAAAAGCCAGAATTGGTAGATTGAAACCCGTTCTTGTTGTATATTTCCTTATGTTGCCTCACGTGATGCCCTGGAACAAATAAGTTTAATCTGTTATCTGTTGCTAGTTTTCAGATGCAGTGTTCAGTATCCTTTTTCATTCAGTGGTCTCATTTGTTTTCTCTCGAGTTTTCCATTGAGGAAGCATTAAGCCTGTCACCTGTACCAAATCAAAAGTTATATTGAACCTGCATTAACCATTGTGCTATCAATCATATCTTTTTAATTACTATTTATCATTATCAGGTAAGTCGTTGATGTAATTTGACTGTCGTTCTATCTATCATTTATATGTGGCATGTGCATTTATTTATTTGTCTGTCTGTCTCATCGTCCACGCACTCTGTTTAGGACAATCTTTCTACGCTATCGCACTTTTTGGGCCCGCCTTCGATACTATTGGGCCTATCGGCCATCAGCTCAGCACCGGCGAGTATTAAAATTCTAGCTTTTAAACCTAACAAAATTATCCACTCAAAAGACGAAAACATAAAAAAAAATTAAACCATGTTTTTTAGATAATAATAAAGTTGGAACAATTTGAAACTTTGAATGACGATTAGCCGAGTTTTCCCCAGTTTTTATAACAGCCTAGACTTCTGTGCATAATTTATCCGATTGTTTCTCGTAAATAATAAAAAATATAGGTTAACAAATTGATACATATTACATTCTTTCATCTAATTTTGTCAAAACTGAATAAGTATTTTTTTTTTCAAAACGAGCAAGATATCATACCCAAACATCATTAAATAACTAAATATATATATAGGTATTTTTTTAGCAATTGGATCATTATCTAACGATGATCTAACGGTTATAATGATATGCATGAAAAGATGTACATTATTAATGTTATTTCTCTCTTATTTTTTACTATAAAAAGATATGCATGATAAAATTCAATTGGCCAACACGATACTGTGTCCAAAGAAAAAACTTAATGGATTAGTGGCTATGTATATATATGTACGAATTCTCTTTTATCCATTGAATATTCTTGTTTTTATTCTTTATTATTTAGGACATTTTGCATTTTTTTTTTTAAGTTTATACTTTTTGGATTTGAGTAAGTTTCTATTTTCGCACTTTAAATTTTGACCAAATTAGTCCAAGGGATGAAATTTATATTGCTTTATTACTTAATTCAATAAGATACTTTAGGTGTAAATTTTGCATATGGCCTAGATACAAGATAATTTTATAATAAATATTGTTTTTTATTTCCCTTAAGTTTATACAGTGTATTGGTAATTGAAACAGATTAAATTAATGAAATGAAAAAACAAATGAATCAATAATATATATACGTCTACAGTAGGGGCGCCCTTACGTAGGGCCCTGTCTATTCACCGTTGGATGAGAATCTGTATATAAATAGATTCTCCACAGATTCCCGTTATTCCCCACAGATTCCCATCCAACGATAATTAAGGCATGACCCTACGTAGGGACGCCCCTACCGTAGCCATCCCCATATATATATAGGTTGCCAATCCAGTAGGTATTTTTTTTTTCTATGTGTAGGTATTTTTTTTTTAACTATTGGATCATCATCTAATAGTAATCCAACGGCTCTAATTAAGTACATAAAAAGATGTGCATCATTAATGCTATTTTTCTCTTCTACTTTTTATAATAAAAAAAATATGCAAAATTTTTTTTTCATTGGCCAAATTGATATATATGAATAAGTAAAAAAAAAAAAATATATACCTACCGGATATATTTATATATTATATATGCGCAATAAACACACCCAAAAAAAAAAAAAAAAAACTTTCGACAAAGGACTCAGCCGTATAAGTAGTATTAGCTTGTCCGTGAAAATTAAAAGGAGAGTCGATGCTTGAGTAGCGGAGAATGAGAGAACAATATCTCCCAAATCTCAGAGAAGGCTTCCACAATAACGCCATGATACTGGCGCGAATTCAGAGTCAAGAAGCACTGAAGAAGCTCCTCCAAGTCACTCGCCTCAAACATCTGCTTCTCCATTATCATCTCCAGCATCGATCTCTTGAAATCTTCGTACGGATCCTCCGATTTCTTCACCACCGCAACGCTTTCCCTCACCTTGTGATTCCCCTCCGCCGCCGCCTTCTCCTGCCACAACACCGTTTTGGATCCTAATTTCCGATTCTTAGAACTAGTACTCGTACGACTCTCGCGCTTCAGTCTCTGAATTCTCGAATCTTCTACCTTGATCACGATCGGCTCATCTGGAAGCTCGTTCGAGAAGCTTCTAGAAGAGTCGAGAAGGACCAGGCTGTCGTCGTCTTCGTCATAATCGTTGCCGCTGAACGAATTCACACTACCACTACTCGTCGTTCTACGGTAGCTACCCCCTTTCGATCTCTGCTTGCTCATCTCCTTGCCCTTCTTCTTCTCGATGTGGTATTTCTCCGCCACCGCGAACGACGTCGTTTCGGTGCTACAATCGGAGAAGAAATACTGAGCGCACGATCTGGACCGCCCGCACGATTTGCAGCCGCCCGATTCAATCTTCGACGATGTGGCGGCGCGTCGCATCGTGAACGAGTATTCCGGAGTTGTCGGTGGCGGAGCCGGTGGCCCGTTCGGGTACCCGATGTCGAATGCCCTGGGGTTAACCGGTGATAGCCGGTAAATTGCCGGTTTTGGATTTTCCGGCAGAGAAGAAGGGTTTTTGAAACGACAGAATTGGAATGAATTGATAACTCTAGGAATTTTAAGCTTAAAGCGTTTAGACATTATATTTCAATTTATTTTTTTATTTTAAAAAAAGAAATTAAATTTACAGAATGATCAATGATCAAATTGTCGAAGAAGATGAAATGTGGTGAACCAATATTTTGAGTTAAGGCGTTACGCTATATATATATAGGAGAGGAGATACCAAGCCGGCCATATATATGGAGTGGGACCCGGTTTTATGTACGATCTGAGGACTGAATCCGAGTGACGATGGATATAAATGGTCCTTGGCCGAATGGTAGATTAGATGGAATTCCATAGTGATTGTAGGTTTCGAAATGTGCATTAAATATAAGGTCGTGTTTAAGTATAGGATATTGATCACCTTCCAATAAAAACTACGTCCATGAAAGGGAGATTAAGAGAATTGGTCTGAGAGGGGTAATAAATAATGTAGTATGTCATGCTATCATCTATGCATTTATTAATACATAATCATTAAATACGACTCGATGAGACTTGTTTTTCTTGAAATAAAAATAGATCCTCCACGAAATTTTAGCTCATTTAATACTTTTTTTCTTTTTGTGGATTCAACTTTTTTGTCCATTTTTATTGTATTGTACTTTGTTCACTACAAAAGTTTGGACAACCTCGAAGAATAATTAAGTTATATAATCTGCTTTTCTTGTCTTGGTACCTAAGGCGGAGCCAAAAATTCATTTAGTGGGGCATATGATATAATTAAGACTTAGAAAATTTTGCTCAAAAAATTTTAAAATAGAAAATGGATTTTCAGATTTTACCTCTTTTCGTGGAGTACTCTAATGGGTTGCTGGGTTCTCTTAAAATCCATCCAAAGAGCAAATTTTGTTCCTAAGTTTCAAGAAAGTATATTTTTCAGAAGTATTTTGGACGATTTTAAACTGTCCACTGTCAAAAAATTTCAAGTAAAAGTAAAAGAAGCTTGCTTTAAGCTCTGCTCCTTTGCACTATAATGAGATATCAAAGAATAAAAGACCTTATGTACTTTATTGCTCCTAATAAGATATTAAAAAATGAAAGATCTTATGTGCTCCTAATATTACCTTCAAGGAAAGATTCAATCTTTAAAGAAAAAGAAATTTAGAAGAATTAATTAGTAGTTTTTTCTTTGTGCTTGGTTCCTTTTAAGTGTAATGGTTCTGGGCAAAAAGAAATAGAGGAAGCTCTTTTCTTTGCTTCTACTGTTCCACAGGTTGTACTACATAAGAAAAAAAGGGAGGAGGAGTGACACGCCAATATTGGGTGTAATTTTCTCTGTTTCTTTACTAAGCCTATTGCGCAAACGATAATGTTAGCCCAATATAGCCTTAGCACAATTTTGGCTGATTTTCAACAGCGGCACAACTTTTTTTTCTTCTTTTAAATGCATTTAAAAATAGATTGTCTTATTCTTTATCTATCCAATTACTATTCACATATTATTCACTTAGAGCATGCATTTACTAAATATATATATATATATGAAATAATTGACCCTATGTACATGTCAAAATCCAATTTGATAAATATAGAAAGAAGACAAGAAAATCTGGTTCAGGTCCATGGTAATTTGGTACCTTCCATTAGTATTTTTTTTTCCTTTTTTGAAAAAAAAAAAAGAAAGACAGTCGTTTTTGTTACAGAATGATCCTGCGCCCTTTGAAAGACACCGGAGGTTCAAATTATAAGTGCCATTTTCCAGGTGGGACGTTGACCAATTCCACCCAACCATTTGTAATCGATCAGATACAATTTGTCTAATTTGGTTCTTTCTAAAATATACTTAATTTGTCTTTCGTCATATTGTTAGTCCTTTGGAAAGAAAAATTTGTCTTTTATATTCGATTCTAGCTCCCTGGCTCAAGATGCACAAGACGACGAGTCTCATGTAAGAAGCAGATAAATAGTAGAAAACAAAGAAGAAAATTCTGCTATCACCAGCTACTACGTTCTATGGCTATGCACACGCGTTTTTTTTTTTAAAAAAGTAGTATCTAAATAAACAAAATAAAAAACCTAATATGAAACTATGAATCGAGCTGGAGTACCTCTGTAGTTAAAAGAAAACAAACTTTCTAAAAAGAACTATTTAGGCCACGTTTGGTACGCCATATTGTATTGTATTGTATTATGATGTATTGTATTGTATTGTATTATTCTATTACAATACTATGTTTGGTGTTGTATTTGTATTAAGATGTTGTATTAAAAAGTTATTTTTGAAAAATACCATTTTTAAAAATTAATTTAGAAAAATACCATTTTAAAAAAAATATTTAGGAAAATACCACTTGTAAAATTACCACTTTTTAAAAAATTATTTACGAAAAAACCATTTTTTAGATATAAATTTAGAAAAATACCACTTTTAAAAATTAATTTAAAAAAATACCACTTTTGAAAAGGATAAAGTGACGTGAGAAAGAAAGTGATAAGAGAGAAATTAAGAACAAAAAAAGTGAGGAGAGTGAGTATTGTACAATATTACGTTAAAGTTAAAATTGTATAATACAGTGTAATATAGACATTTTATTATGTATTAGATAATACTCTCCGTATTGTATTAAATTTTAATGTCGTATTAAATAATACAATATAAAGGCATAACCAAACACAGTATTATGTTTAATTAATACAATACAGAGTCCTTATACAGTGTACCAAACATGACCTTAAAGATTTGCCGATTCATAATCATGACTATCAGATAAAGTTGTACTGCCCTTTAATGAGGATTCAAAATATATATATATATATATATACAGGTTACCAATTCAGTAGGTATTTTTTTTTAACCTATGTATTTTTAGCCGTTGGATCATCATCTAATAGTGATCTAATGGCTATAATGAGATGCATGAAAAGACGTGCATCATTAATGTTATTTGATAAATTTTCATTGGCCAAATTGATACTTATGCATNCCTTGATAAATAAATGTTCGATAAATTAATAATCTCGGTTAAATAATACAATCTTCTGGTCCTAATTTGGGCCAATATACTAAATTAATATTCTCGTTAAATGCATAAAATAATAATTTTTTTTTTTAGTTTCTTTAGAGCCTATCGAATATATAAATTAATAATTGACTAAATACATGGAAAAAATAACATATAAATATTCATATAATGAGTTTTTTTCTATAAAATTTTTATTTTCTTTCTTATATTCTTTTTTAAAATACATATAAAGTTGTCTGCTTATTATTTATACTTAAGTTAAACTTAGTCTCATCTCTAATTTTATAATACATATAACACGTAATTAGGTATATGAATTGTAATCTATTCATAATTATTTGGATTCTACAAGTAAAACTAATGACTATTTATAGATTTTATGTTCAATATATATAAAACATCCTGAAATACTAATCTTATAAAAATCTACATTTATTGTATATATATCTCCTTCTTAACGGTTTGATAGACACTGAAAATTAATTTTAGAAGTTTATTTATGTATAAACAATATATATTAACTTTTATGTATATACATATTGATTTTTAGGCTTCTTTGCATATATACATTAACTTTGACTGTATATAATTTTTATTAGTACTAGTCCTATATGTATCGTAGGAGAAAAAAGTACAAGTATTAAACTCATACTACTCTTTTAAATATATATCTTAGGAGAAAAAAATACAATATTAAACTCATACTACTCTTTTAAATAATAAATATTTATTTATTGATAAATCAATAAATTATTAATTTATCGATAAATAAATATCTTCTATATAATAATAATTTTTTCTAGTCCCAGTAGTATTATATAGAGGTTTTATTATAATTCTCACAAATTTGGACAAATAAAGCGAAAGCAATCTCAATTTTACTTTGGGGGTCCATGTTTTCAGGGTGCATGTAGTAGTCCTGATATAATTGGTAATAACAAAAATAATAAATTTGCCATAAAAGAAAAGTTGCAAAAATTTGGATTAAGAATCCGAACATTCTAAGTAAAAATCAACCATAAGAAAACCCAATTTTCGAGGCAAATGATAGAAATATTACCAAAACTCGTTGTATTTCTTTTTTTGACCCTTAGTTCGGATTCATATGGAACAATGTCCAAATTGATCTAAATTTGACAAATTGACAGTGTTCATTAAGAAATTACCTTATGTAGCCTAAGATAATCTATGTAGGACCATGTAATCCCACTCAATCTGTGGTCACATATATAATTTTGTATCTAATTCTTTCAAACAAGGATATTATGCCCTTTTTCCAAAATAGATTATGCACCTATAGTAGGTTACTTTTCTTTCCGATGTAAAGATGTAATTTTCAGACAACTATATTTTAATATTTTGGGTAGAGATACACACGTGCATGGGGAATTACGAATAATATGATATAAGAGTAAGAGGCTCCTCGTCATGGTCCCTGGTTCCCTAGTATAGGAGTGGGCCCTCAGTCAAATAATGACTCATTTAGTCGAACCAAACTATGGAGAGACAATAGTTTTGACTCTTTTTGGCAGCTTATTGTGTCATCCGTGCACGGCATATTCAGTCTCTACCATCTATTAGGTTAATTCCATAGTCCCCTACCATGATAACTTTTTTTTTTTTTTAATAACCGTTAAAGCATTTTATTATCGGAGACGCAGCCATAGCTTAAACTCACAAAACACTCCTATTTTCAATTAATCCACCGTGAATTAATTTCTTTCTAAGTGCACTCTGAATTGTTAATCAATCATAGACATTATATTATAAGAGATACGTACTTTTGTAATAATTATTAACAGCTATTACTGTTCCTAAAATATAAAGTTACTAAAAATATGCCGTCAAAATCGTACCCACAAAATCATCTACATACAAGGAAAGCCTCTCTCTCTCCCCCAACCTTCATCGACCCTTCTCTCCTCTTCGCCATATTGCATATTCTCACCATTAATTCCACACAAAACCACTCGTTCTTTCAATGTTCAATAACCCAAATATTATGCTGCCACTTTAGGGGGCCCGAGAGAAAGAGGGGAAGGTCTCCTTCCATTTTTCTCTTAGCTAGGATACCTTTTCCTCTTTCGTTCTTTTCTATTTCTCTTTTTTCTTTTTCTTTTTTTAAAAAAAAATCTATAATATATATATAAATACTTTGTTACTAATATTTTCTGGTAGTTCGTCTATGAGGAAGCTTTGTCCGAATTTTGACAAAGAAAATGGGCTGGAGACCGTGTTGGAGGTTCCTATCCCAGAAGAGATGTTCACTAGCATGGGCAGCAACGCGGCTCTAAGGTGGCAGAATTTGCGGGCCTTGATGAAGGCCCAATCCGCTGAGAACAAGCTTCAATACCCTAGTAACATATCCCATCTCTCTTCTGGGTCCAACAATGAGTTCATGGCTTTGCTTAGGCTTGTTGGCTCTCCCCTTATCCCCCTTCAGGTCCAACCTGGTGATGCTCTCACCCGCCCCATTAAAGATGGTTCTATTGTAAGCACATTAATTTCAATTCCATTTACTATATGTCTCCGCAATCATTGATTATATATTTCTAATCTCTTCTTCACGGACATAGTAATCAAATTTTCATGGATTTGGAGCTCAAATTCTGCCACTATTAAACAAACTAGAAATTTGTTGTTTATGAATGCTATATTATTCAGCACACTATAGAGGTGTACTTCAGCACTTTCCTAAAAAAATTGCACCGATTGATCTTCTTAATTAGTGCGCATAAATCCCTAGAAATGCATGTTTTTTATTAGGAAAAAAAAAGTCAATAAGCATTTAACAACCTAGATCTGTTACCCTTGTGTTCGGAAAATGTTATTCACCATTATTGACTATGCAATCACCGCGTTATTTACCATTATAAACGTACATGTATATATGATT
Organism: Trema orientale; assembly: GCA_002914845.1. Classification (NCBI taxonomy): domain Eukaryota; kingdom Viridiplantae; phylum Streptophyta; class Magnoliopsida; order Rosales; family Cannabaceae; genus Trema; species Trema orientale. Next base: position 307,011 of record JXTC01000366.1, on the reverse strand, counting down.
TAGTAGTGGATTAATGGGTTAACGATCAATTAGATTGTTGCTATTATATATATGTAGGAAGCTTCAACGGCAAAGTATATAGTGCAACAATATTTGGCAGCAACAGGAGGAGTGGGGGCATTGAGCTCGATCGATAGCATGTACGCAGTGGGACAGGTGAAGATGATGGGGTCAGAGATGAAAGAGGGGGACGACAGTGTACGAACAAAAGGGAAGAGTGAGGTAGGTGGATTTGTGCTTTGGCAAAAGAATCCCGACTTGTGGTGCTTGGAACTCGTCGTTTCGGGCTTCAAAGTCATTGCCGGAAGTGATGGCAAGCTCGCTTGGAATGAGTCCTCTACTCAGCCTTCTCATGCTAATAAAGGCCCCCCAAGACCCCTCCGTCGCTTCTTCCAGGTATATACATATATACACACACACACACACTATTTCCAAGTAAAATTGCGTGAAAATTAATATGTGAATATTTGATTGATTAAAAACTAGTTATAATGATTAATGAGTGATGATTATGACGGTGGTACGGGTGTTAAACCCTCAACATGAAACAATAACATGTGATCCATTAAATGAATTGATGAAAAATGCTAACTCTTTTAAAATTTGCTTTCCCAACGTTTTACTCTTACTTAAACTTTGGCAATTGACCAAGCCAAACTAGAAACGTACAGAGAATATGCAGAAACAAAAATTAAAGAGAGAATTTAAGTTCATCCTCACAATGAGAGACCCATATTTTCTGTTTATTTTGAGCATATTTATTAATTTTTTCTATTTCCTTTCCATTCATTCTTTTTACGATTTAGTAAGTATATGACTTTTCTGTATAATTTTATGTCCCCATCCAATTAAATTTGACTTGTTGACTTAAAAATTATAATTGTTATAATTGAATGAGACTTCATATCATAATTAGATAAACAGATAATAAAACCAAACAAAAGAAAATGACAGAGAATACGCACCTTCCTACTCACAAGTGGAATATCTTGTAGTCAGCCACCCGTTTACTTTTGGTGGTATTATTATTAGAAGCGGTTTCATATATTGTGTTTTTTTTTTTTTTTTGCTCGTTGAAACTATTACATATATTGTGTTTGTTTTGTTTTGTTAGCTATATCAGGTGAATATATGTCATCTCCTTGTATATTATAATTAATTCTAAGACCGTCCTATTAGTTTATAATGTTACATATTCCTTTAGATGTTAAACTGGTTACTGGTAATTAAGATTGAAACCCCCCAAAAAATAGAATATTTATCTTCATACATCCTTGATATTATGATACTTACAAATGATTTTATGAACAATATTGCATTAACTTCAATGTTTTATGTCATGATCCCATTAGGGATTGGACCCCAGGTGCATAGCCAACTTGTTCCTCGAAGCTGTTTGCGTGGGAGAGCAAAAGATTAGCAACGAAGACTGCTTCGTACTGAGGCTCCAGACGGCCCCAAACATCCTCAAGGCCCAAAGCACGGCCCAAACCGAGATATGCACCCACATGGTGTGGGGATACTTCAGTCAACGGACCGGGCTCATCGTTCAGTTCGAGGACACCAAGCTAGTTCGAATGAAGCCCGCCAAGGGAAACGACAATGTGTTTTGGGAAACGAAAATGGTTTCGTCCATCGAGGACTACAGATACGTGGACGGCATTAACATAGCGCATAGTGGTAAAACCTCGGCCATGCTTTATAGGTATGGGGAGGCTCATAACCACAAGAGAAGGATTGAGGAGACATGGAAAATTGAAGAGATTGGCTTTAATATTTGCGGCTTGTCCATGGATTACTTTTCGCCTCCTGCCGATCTTAAGAGAGATGATAATGTGGGAGAGAGTTAGTCATTTTTCCTCTTCTTGTATTTAAACTTCATTTTACATTATCGATTAAGGAATATATGTGATGTAAATATATGTTTAGGCAAAATTAGTCAAATTGTTTTTCCTTGCTGGCTAGGGTTTTTTAATTTGAATTTAGTTTTTAAGCAATCTATATGCATCCGCGTTGCTTTGTCAATTGTCTGTACTCTTACGAAAAAGGAAAAATTTCAAAAACCTCTTATTCGTAATTTTTAGCAAACTAACAATTTTCGCTGCTTGTTTTTACAAACACAAAACATGTTCTCTTATTTTGTGAAGGGATAGTTTTATTTGCACCTCTCCTCATATTAAAGATTTACTCATAATAAAAAAAACTTGCTTGATGCGATCACCCTAACTCAATTGGTCTAGGATTCTTGAGAGTCTATAGAAGATGATGAATTGAATTCTTTATTATGTCAGTTTATGTATAAATTCATTATAAAAAAGAAAAAAAAAAGAAAATCAGAAAACCATTTGATATTGCAAATACAAACATAACACAAAATTCTCCAATAGACTAATACCCTTAGTCAAAATTACTTGCTATCTTCCATCCCCTTGGATTTTGTTTCCATGAACTATATATGATGCTTTTTTTATGTGGCAAATCGTTGCATCACAGCGAGGGAAAATAGAAACAAAATAAAACAAAGAGGGGAGTGGGGAGGGAGAGAATGTGTAGCAAAAGGAGTAGCAATGCCGTAGAAATAAGGTGCATTAATAGATTTTAGCTACTTGTTTTTTTAGTTGTCCAATTTTATCAATGAAGGGCGTGCCTTTATATCAAGGCCTGCTGATATAGCCTTCTTTGTCAAATTTGGTTGAAGTTATCCATCACTTCAAATTTACGTAAGTTAAATCTTGATATGACCATAATACTCATAGTTAAAATTAATCAAATAGTCTAATTATGTCGTTAACCCTACAATCAAACACTTAATTAAAAATATATATATTTTTTCAAATTGAAACAACCATGTTTTATTAGCCCCTATGTTTTGTATTTTTTTTTTTTAGAAAAATTTGGTGGAATGACCATCTGAAAGTGAATTTTGAACCAATGCTTAAATTTTAAAACTCTTTGCAAGATAATTTTTTTACATTGTTGGGTATGATATTGAATATAGTCGAGTATATGGTTGTCGAGAAAGATTATTTTACAAATAAATTAAAAACATAAATATTTTTGCAAATATGTGTTTCAAAATAGGATTTTTTGCGAATCGACCATTTTTTTTAATCTCATTGTGGCATTAGTTTAATAAGAGTTTATGACCAAATCTGGAACAATTTAAAATTTGGCAATCCAAACGGGATTTAGGTTTTCTTTAGAAATGAAACCATAAGTCCATAATTTTTAACTATAAACTACACGTCGTTTCATTAATATAAAACAGCATGTCTTTAGTTACGTAAACGACAGATCTAGACAACGTGTTAATCGAAAGTCGTCAAACCATAACCAACTTTCAAAGGAGAATGAAATGTTTTTATTTTTTATTTTAGGTAAAAAGGGACAACAAAGTTTAAAGTATAAAAGCAACTGGTACATAAAAAACGACAGATCGTACTTTTTATAAACCACAACCAAGATTACCACTAAGGAAGGATGAGAATCATATTCCTATCTATATGGCGGCATGTTATAATTTATTATTATTTTAACAATTTTAGTTTTTTATTATTATACATTCGTTTTCTTTTTAGTAAGGGCGGGCAGCCAAGTAGCAACTCTATACGACATTTCCCCCAAAAAAAAAACACATTCTATACGACATTCGACGTTCCCGCATGGCGAAAACGAGATAATTCCTCTTATGACACGTTCTTTCAAGAGTGCTAATGCCAACTATATGTCATTTGCTCAATATTGTTGTCGTTGACTCTAAGGTTATATTTGGTAGAGAGGAAGGAAAATAAGAAGGAACGAAAAATTAAGAGGAAAAGAAAATGTGTAGGATGGAAAAAAAAAAAGATATTTTTCTTCCATAGTTGTTTAGTATGAAGAGAGGAAAGAAAACTAACTTATTTTAAAATAAATATTTTATCCTGAATATAATGATTTTAAAAATTAATATGTAAGGTTAATTTTGTAAATTTATTTTTGTGATAATTAAAGTGTATTTTCTTCAATTTTTCTCTTCAATTTGGAGTGAAAAATTTTTGTAGGACCCATCACACTTTTTTTTCCTCTCTTTTTTTCTCCATTTTCCCTTCTTCTCTCTTTTCTTTCCTACCAAACAACAAATTTTTTTTTTCTTTCCCTTTTCCTCATATCCTTTCCTTTCTCTCCCTTTTATATCCTAAGGCTGTGTTTGGTAGAGAGGAATGAAAATAAGAGGGAATAAAAAATTAAAAGGAAAAGAAAATGTGTAAGATAGAAAGGAAAGTGTATTTCCTCCATTGTCATTTGATATATAGAAAAAAAAAACTAATATATTTTAAAATGACTATTTTACTATTGTTATTAAAATTTTAAAATTAATGTATAAGATCATTGTAGTAAATTCATTTTCACACATTGATAAAAAATTTTCCTTCTCTTTTTCTGTTCATTTTTAGGATGAAAATATTTATGTAGGACCCACTTTTTTTTCCTCTTCTTTTCTCTCATTTTTTTTTCTTTCTATTTCTTTTTCTTTCCTACCAAATAATCTAATTTTTCAGTTTCTCCCCACTTTTCCTTTGAATTTGTTTTTTTCCTTCGTAGGCTTTTCCTTCCTACCAAACATAGCAGCAGGGTGTTCCCCGCCCAGAGGACAAAATAGTAATTTCAGAGAGTGTTGTAAAACCCTAATTTCTGTAAAGCCCTATTTAAACCCAAAACGTGAAGCCAGGATTCCAATATTGCCAGCCTCTCAATCTCTTCATTTTAACCTATTCTGCTTCGCCGTCTTTGGAGGTTCGATTATTCTCATAGATATCTTCTTCTTCTTCATACATTTGCCCAATTAGTCCGTTTGATGTTTTTTCGTTTCATTTCTTTCATTTTTTTTTTCTATGTTGTTTTCGTAATGGTATAATTCAAAAAAATGTGTTTGCATCTGATTTACATACCCTCTCCTGTTTTGGCGAAATCACGATGCTGTAGGAGATTTATCAGATGCATAGATATAAAAGGTTGGCTTACCAGCCCATTGCATGTCTTTTATTTGCCTTGGCGTCAAATGGACCTGCCGATATTTATAATCTTCAGTTCTTATTTTACGTTTTTTATTTTAATTCTCCCACAAGTAAGTTTTCCTTTGCTTAATTCCTTTTTTTTTGGGGTAATGGCAAGTGATGTTTTTAAAAGTCATTTTAAGAAATATAAGTTTGATTTTTTTAACTCTTTTTTCCCTCCTAAAAGTGTCCAAAAGGGACACCCACTCTAATTTCCTTTTTATTTAACCGGTTATTGATATTCTGATTTGATTGTTTGTGCTGATCTAATTTGGCTTATTTCTGATGACATCGAGTTGTTTAATCAGTTTGCTTCATTTTCTTTTTTAATTTTGTTATTTATAGTATACTTATGCTAAATCTCATTGTTTGAATAATGGCAGTGGCAAGTGATGATTAATTTTAAACCGCTTATTGATATTCTGATTGTTTGTGTTGATACCGATATGCTTTTAATCTGATGCCATTGATTAATTCCATATCGTCTAACGTATGTTAAACATTATAATTTTTTTTGGGGGGTCAAGTGCATTTTGGTTTTTGGTTAATTTTGTCATTGTGGAGGGCAGGCAAGTGATGAACGAAACACAATCACTTATACTACACACTGAAGTTACTGTAGATAACAAATTCTCTCTAATTTCTGATGCCTACCCTTCATTTATCGATTCAGTTAGTTGTGTTAATGTCGTTTGCCAATTCTTTCTCGTTTTTGAAATTTGTTTCATGTCTTATCGATAGTTGTTATTATATTTGTGTCGTTTTTAACTTGCTATGGTTATGTTTCCTTTTCCTATTATCGTTTTATCGATTTTTTCTCTTTATTTTATAGCATGCAGATATTTGAATACTTGGTACCCAATGATGAGAAAAAAAGCAGACGGGCGGTCTGAACTGATGCCATGTTGATTGTCTGCATTTTCCATTTTTGGAATTTCTCTGAGCCCTGAATATGTATTCTATTGTTTACTTAATTTTTTCTTTCTTCTTGTTAAGTTTATGTAGCTATATCTCTTGAATGATTTCCTTTTCTCTTTTCTAATAAGTCTCTTACATGCTATGATGAGGTTGCTATTTATATGTCTGGACATATGAAATTCGTTAATGATATGATATGCATCTTCTGAGCTTGTGTAATGTTAAGAAGTTGCCCCGTTTCTTGTGGCTTTTCATATTGCTGTACCTCTTTGCAATGAGGGTCTATTGCGAAAGGTTGTTCTGGCTTTGACTTGAGTCCCAAACGTTCAAAAGTGGTAGATTTTGTCGAGGAACTCGTGATATTTTATTGCTTTTGGACAGATTCCGCGTCTTGTTTTTCTTAAGTGTATATTTTTTCTTCTCTTTTCCCACTTTCATTCTCTTTGAAATCAGGTTGTCCTTTTATGGTTTGGTCTCTTGCAATACTTATAGTGGAAGATGGCAAGTGATGATATTATGATATGCAATAACTGATGAACTGTGTTGACTACAACTCCGCTTATTATCTGATGCCATCATTTTATGAAATTTGTTATACATGTTTTTTTATGTTTTGCAATTCAATTAACTCTTGTTTCCTTTGCACATTGATTGATTGTCAGTTCAAACTGGAATACTTAATTTCTGTTCACTTGGAATGTAGTGGGTTTTCAATTCATTTTCGTATTTTGGTATAATTCTTTTTATACAATTTAAATAGAAAAGTTCGTGTCTCTTTGATGGTATATTGAGAATATCTCTGATTCTTATTTTTGATATCAAACAAGTCTTCTTTTATCATGTCTTCTTTTAAATAATTTTGATATCAAACCAGTCTTTATTCCTATGTTTTGTTTGATTTATTGATCAAATCTGCCCCACCCGCACACACTTGCACTCACACGATTGTCTGGTGTTCATTGAATTCTATGGCGATGGAAGATCAAATGATGTAGTAGATTAACTTGCTTGAAGTTTTGGTAAATGCTGAAGGGAGTATACTGCAATCAAGTGAGGAATGTTCTACGTTTCTTTGACCATTGTTTAGTTATATTGAATATAGTGAATTTTAATTGCGATTGGAGTCGGATGAATTGGTTAGTCGACGTAGCCTTTCTGAAGAAACTTTGCAATAATTCAAATAAATGAAGTTCTATCCTTCCGGTGCCGTCTTCCTCGTTATCAACATTATATGTAATATCCATGTTGTACACGTATTTTTTTCGTACATGCGTATAATATGTTTTTGTTCATATGATCCTAAATTATCCAAAACCTTTTTTATTTGTTCAATTAATTAACTGTGTTATTAATTAATTGTTTTGGGTAAATTTTTACTTAATTTTGACTATATTATACAGTGAGAATTTGTATTAATTTGTTGAAGGGCGGATTCTTTGACTATATTATTTTTTTCCCACTTGCCAGAAAAGGCGGATTCTTTGGCGTCGTGTTGATAAGGATATTGTGAATGCATAATAAAGTGGTCGGTCCAATACCAAAGTCGATGAAGTTTCATTTATATGCTGTTACGCTCCGCTGGTGGAAATCCACTTGTGGCTCACCCGTGCATTCGTTATGCTCGCATTCAAAATACGGATATTGTCACAACAATGATGACAACTATTGCGACATTTTAATCCATGTATCTAATATTATATGGATATTGTCACAACAATGTCGATAACTATCGCGATATTTTAATCCATGAATCTAATATTCGTTTACTATGTAGTTATCATTTATCGAGTATACTTGTTTTGTGATTACTTCTTACATGCGTGCTAGCAAGAATGAGTTCTTGATTAATTTTACTAGTTAACCGTACCAACATATATCACACTTTTTAAAAAATAAATTAGTATGAAATTTATATATAAATTAGTTTAATTAGGATTCGAAATAGTAGAATTTTCTGTCCAGAAATTGCTGTACAACTCTCTATCTGGCAAATAGGAAAGTGACATGTCACTAAAAACATACCAACCTTATGTGCTCTTCTATCCCTCCTGGAAATGTCGCGTGAAATCTTATATGCCCTTCAAACCCCCTTCTTCTTCCTCCCTAGTCTCTCCTCCGTGATCGATTCACCTTCAATGGGAGAGAACAAGCAGCACGCTCAAATCACCCGTTCACCGTTCTCCGATAAGCCCATTGACGAAGACGGCATCTAAAACTGAACCATTTCCACAGAGGTAGGAATAAAAAAGCCATCAACCAACCCATTTCCTCAGTCTGAAATTCAAACCAAACTTAGACACCATTTCACACGGGTTCTGTCGCCATTTTGTTCTTCCTTTTATTTTGATTATATTTAAATCAGATTTAGGATCTAGCTTTTATTATTATTATTATTATTTTTTTGAAAATTATCTAGCTTTTATTATTACCAGTGGCTTGTTTTTTGGTATTCTCATGGAGCTTTTGATTTGGGATCAAGTGAAACAATAAAATTTGGATTTGATTTGTTTGAACCAAATAGTATCAATATTGGTAAATTGATCCATAATAATATGATGTGACACTTAGAAGAGAACGAGGAAGATGTGCACGCCATTTTTTTTTTTTTTTTTTTTAACTTAAACGGAAGGGACTTCTGCTAGATGGAAACAATGTGAGGCTAAATGATTCTAATGAGATGCCTTCTTTTAATTGGCTATACAGAGAAGTGGACAAGATATATGGACAGAAGATTAGGCTTCTTCCCACATAGTTATACACACTCTAAAAAAATCTTAGACCAATTGAGGCTATCTCAGTAGGCCAACCAACAAATACCACACTTTTTCATCCGAAAAGTCTACAGTAGCCTCCCCATGGCCATAGCACAAGCATAAGTATTGCATCTTAACATTTTCTAATAGGTAGTCAGTGGCACTAGTTTTGAGCCATCAGTTATGATTTAGGATGGGGTCTAATCTCAATGGACCTTAGCACAATTTGTTTTTTTTTACTCTTCTAAGATATTAATTTCATATACGAGTAATATTAAAGATACAAAATCTATACATAAAATATATACACAAAATAATGTATCATCAATTTTAACCGCGCATAATTTTTGAGTAACACAAAACACATATTATATTATTTTATGTAAATTTATATATATATTATGTATGTCCCTAACATTATTCTTTTCGTATACTCCTTCGGCTGAATTAATTGAAAGAAAAAATAAATTCCGATCAAGGTAGTCGGTGACTATGTTCGTACCAATCGACCAAACGCGGCTATAGTCAACAGCCGTTGAAAACCGCGTTATGGTGATAGGGCCCACAGAAGCCAACAGTTAGTTAGGCATCGATCGATTAAGAAAGATTGAAGAAAGCAAAAATGTCCACCACCTCCCTACTTTAAGAAAACATTAATAGTAACTTTCTTTCTTTTTTTTTTTTTGGCACTGAAAATATTTATTATTATAATTGATAACTCACCAACCCCACTCTCTCCCACTCTTCACTACTCAACGAGACCCAATTCTCCCTATTCATTACTCTCTCTCTCTCTCTCTCTCTGTCATTCTCTCACACAGCTATCCAAACCCATACTTGTCCTTCTTCGTCACGAAACTTCGAATCTCTGATCTAAGCAGCAATGAAGGATAACGATTCACCATTGCTGCTCAGGAAGGAGTACAGCTCGCGACCCGCAACCGGTTTCTTCGGTAAGAGTTCGTACAAGTTCTGGGTTTTAGCTGCGGTTCTGCTCCTCGCTTTTTGGTCCATGTTCACCGGCTCCGTCACTCTCAAGTGGTCAGCCGGTAACCTCTCTCGGATCTACGACGACTTCAGCTCACCGAGTTACGACGATCTGGACATTCTGGTCTGTCGTTTCTTTCTTTTCTCTGTCGTATTTGCTATCTGGGTTTGGTTTGGTTTTGGAGCTGATTTTGTAGGTTTGTTGTCGTTTTTTGATGTAAAGGAAGTGGAGGAGCGAGAGAAGGTGGTGAGGCACATGTGGGATTTGTACACCCAGAGTAGAAGAGGTCCATTGCCTCGATTTTGGCAGGAGGCTTTCGAAGCTGCTTATGAGAGTTTGGTCAGTGATGTTCCCGGTGTAAGAGACTCGGCCTTCTCCGAGATTGCCAAGATCTCTATCCTGACCCTCAATCTTGATCCTCTCCCTCTTCAATCGACGGTTCGTAAGCTCCCACATCTTCTCTGTACTGATTATTGAATCTGGGTTTTCACTAGATTTCAATTTTGTGAAGTGTTTTAGTTAAGTAGTTAAATTGTAGCTTTGTTAAGAGTCTAAAAGACTGCTCTGAAATTGGTTCCTTCTGCTTTCTATTTTTATGTTTTCGTGCCTGGTGGGTTTTTCAAATGCCGTAAATGTCCTTTTTATTAAGTTATAACACATATATTTAAGTCGGTAACTTTTTTTTAAAAGAAAAAAGAAAGTTGAATATTTTTAATTTTGTAGTGAGATAAATATATCCCGTTGACCAACTTCTGTGATGAATTCTAGCTCCAATTCCGCGTGATGCTTGGTTGACTTGAGTTTGTGTGTGTGTATTGTATACTTAAAATAAGAGATATGAACTTATAGTCTCAATTATCTAGTAGCAGTAACATAGGTGTCCACTTGATGGTTTTATATGGATAATTTTTCTCTATATAAATGCTTTTGTTCGTAACAAACATGTATTCTATTATTATAACCAGATTGAATATTTGGGTGCATTTTAAAATTGAAAGATCTTGCAAGATGACGAGACTTTGTAACAACTGACAGTCATTTTGGTCTTATTTTATTATATATGCCATACAGGGCAGTAGAGAATCGAGGAAGAAGTCCAAGCCTGCAGAAAAAAGAGAGGAGGTGACACCATCAAACACACAGTATTAAATTGAGCTTGAGACATGGCTGCATAGCATTATCATGTACCGTCTATTATCAGGCTGTTACGATAGTCTTCTTCCCAGTAAGACCAAAAAAAATTTGGGTTTTACTGACTTCGTGTAGAATGAATATCGGGATATACTTCTCTGTAAAAAAAAAATGAATGGAAAATACAAAAAGTGTCAAGGGAACATTGTTCACCTCAGATTCACCTGACAACAGATCAATAATATATACCGACCTTTCACCGCAACGATTCCAGCATATTTCCTTTTCTTTTTCTGCGAAAAAAATAAAATAAAAAAAGAGACACGTCGAATTTTATTGATTATAGGAAGAACTTTCTATGTGATCTGTGAAAATTGGAGTTAGAGAAAGTCTGCTATCGCTTCAGTGATGTAAAAGGGCGTGATGAATGGTTTGATTAAACATGTATTTTTTCCGTGAATGCTTTTTTGTTTTTTGGGTGAAGGAAAACGACAATCGTTTGCCCTCGTTGCTTTCTGGTTTCGGACAATTGCTGTCGTTGAGTTAAATAAACGACATCTTGCACGGAGTCAATTAGTCATGTTTTTAAGACATTATTTTTTTTGTCGTTTTATTTTTAAGTCACTAGAAAATAACACCATGTCGTTTTGTTCAGACGTCTGATTTCGTTTAAATTAATCACCGACATCTTCTTAATTGTTGATGTCGTTTAGATTGTTATTTTCAATTTCCAACATGAAACATCGTTTGAGTGATTGAAATATGGTGTCGTTTGATTTGGAAAATGATTTAAAGTGTTGCCTCTGATAAGTTTGGTGTCACTATGCCTAAACTAGAAACGACATGATTTTGTGGTTTAGATCCATGAAGAATAAACCAAATCCCTTGAAAAATATCCACCCCTAATTTTTTTTTTTTAAAAAAAATGAATGAAAAATGAACCAAACCTCATTTTGGTACTTTTTTTTTCCATTTGAACAATCATAAAATGTGACAAAAACTTTTACATTAAAAAAAAAAAGATACAGTTAATGATAATAAAATGTGACATTTAAAATTTTGGTGTCAAAACTGAGACAAAAATATAAGTAAGGACAATAAGATTAAAAATAAGGACTTTAATATTTTGAAAACTAGAGGCCAAAATATGATTTCCATTATTTTTCAGGGCTAAAATTCAGATTTAACTTTATTTTTTTCTTTTGCCCTTTTCACTCTCGTTGGGTTTAGTTGTAATACGGCATGTCGCATATTATAATATATTGACGTCGTATAACTGGAGTAAAAAAAAAAAACATCTTATATAACGTTCGGTTGGGTTCGTCGTCTTCTTTTTTTTTTTTTCCTCGTCTTCGTCTTTTTGCCCTTTTTCTTTCTCTTTTTTTTTTTTTTTGGATGAAACTTAGGGTATAGATTGAAATACCAAAATTTTGTAAAAAAATTTTTTTTAATAAAAAAGTGAGTCTTAGTTAATAACCACTACTTATTATAAAGATTAAAAAAAAAAAAAACTCACATGTCTGTCATTGCCATTGGTTTAAACTCTGACTCCCTAAACTCACATACACATTTTTTAAATTTTTGACTAATTGAGCTAACCTAAGTTGGCTTGTACAAAAAACTTACGATAATTCATTATTAAAAGAAAAAAGAAAAAAACTTACACTGATAATGTAACATAATTTCTACGTAATTTTAAATGGTGTAGTTCCACTAAAAAAAGAATGTAATTGAAATAAATAATACTTTATGTGATATGAAGTGTAAATTTTTAATGTAAAATATTAGTGTCTTTAGCATTATTACTTGGGGAGCAAACGAAGATATTCTGGTGTAAGATCCGGATTATTTTGCCTATAACTTTATTCGAGGAAGATGGTCCCACATACTGCCACGTGGATCTCAATTGTCACGAGACCACCGCTGAGATTCTGGGAGTTGCCACGTGGATGATGATCGTATAGCCGAAGCATCTGATTGATACCCCCTACGAAAAGGTTCACATTTCAGTGAGATGGCGCCGCTTTCGCCACGTGATAGAGACATCGCTAACGTTGCGCAAACGACACACATTTGGGAAAGCGAGCAAGCTTCTTTCTCAGTATTCTCATTCTCCACCAATTCTATCTCCTCTCTATCCGACTGAACCTCCAACTATTTCCTCCCTCCTTTTCTGTGTGGCTTTTTTTCCCACTATTCTTTTCCAGAAAGTCTCCGATTTCTCAGGTATACATACACCTTAATGGAACTCACTCCTTCTTCTTCTTCTTCTTCTTCTTCTTTTTTGATTTTGATTTTCAAAATTCTTTGACGAAATCCTTTTGACTTTCTATCGTTCTGGTTCGATTTATTGATACAAGCTGATTTTTGTTTGGGGTCTTCTTCTCATGAGGTTTGGTTCAAGTTTATGTTTTTTCTTTTTTTTTTTTGGGGGGGAGAATATGCTATTCCGGAGTTTCTTGGCCAAAAAAAAAAAAAAAATCTGTTCGTCTTTATTAATTCGGTGTATCTTGTTTGGTTGCTTCTTTTCACGCCAGCTGATTTTTTACTTCTCCCCCCCTCCCCCCTTTTTTTTCTTTAAATGATTTGGTCAAAACAATGAAAAAATTGCTGAGAAAAGAGCAATGTTTAATCTTGATTTTTTGTTTTAATTTTTTATTTTTCAGATAATGAGCTCACTTAAATTTATGGAGACTGGGAATGGTTTGGCGAATTCAGCACTTTCTAATTTGTTATTTAATCAGTTGTAATCTTTGTTCCAGGAGAGGGAATTGGTTGTGAAGTGCTTGCTTACACACATTTGAAATGGCTTCCTCTGCTCTGATATCTGACACCGAGCCTTGGAAGGAATTGAAGGTAATAAAGACGACATTTTTTATCATAGCAGAAAGGTAATGTGGAAGATGATGTTAAATCTGTTTATGTGTCGTTTCGCAGGCCCATGTTGAGGACATTAAGAAGACCCATTTACGTGATTTGTTGAGTGATGCTCACCGCAGCCAGTCAATGATTGTGTATGATAATCCTTTTTCTTATTTTCAAGCTTTAATAATTTTTAAATATGGTATTTCCTTGTTTAGAATATAGTTTCTAACAAAATTATACTGATGTTTTTGTTGATAGAAGCTATGGTTCCCGATATAATATTGTGTATATTTAATTGTTGTACAGCGAGTTCGATGACGTGCTATTGGATTACTCACGGCAGAATGCCACACTTGCAACCATTGATAAGCTCTTTAAATTGGCGGAGGTAGCCTCGGTGCACTCCTTTCAGTTTGTTTTCTTCATGTAGTAGTCTGTCTAATTGTTGTTTCTAACAATGCAGGCAGCAAATCTCAAACAAAAGATTAATCGAATGTTTGCTGGGGAGCATGTAAGTTCAGGTTTATCTTAACTAAATGAAGTAGTTGGGTGAAGATTTGGAGACAAGAATGACTTTCTTAGTTTTAGTTGTGTTGTACATGCATAAATGTCAATACGGAGTCTTGGTGATAAGCTTGGAGGTTTCTCCTGTTTATAAGATGAGCATTTCCACATTTATTGCCTTTAGATTCGGAAAATTCTCAGAATATCCATTTGATGGTTCTTTGATAGTTATTATTAAGCTAAGAAGTGTTTATTTTTTGGTTATGTTCTGGGTGTTCCCTTCAGATAAACAGCACAGAGGATAGATCGGTACTCCATGTAGCTCTCCGTGCTCCTAGGGGCACAGTTATTCAGAGTTATGGGAAGAATGTGGTCCCAGATGTTTGGAAAGTTCTGGACAAGATCCAGGAGTTCTCTGAGAGGATTCGCAGTGGTTCTTGGGTAGTGTACCTTAGCCTTTCAGTCAGAATTTTTTGGGTGTGATGCTTCAATTCTCTAGTAATACACACATATGTTAGGTTGGAGCTACAGGAAAAGCACTGAAGGATGTTGTTGCTGTTGGTATTGGTGGAAGCTTCTTAGGTCCTTTATTTGTGCATACCGCTCTTCAAACAGGTTGCAATGACACTCAGACTTTAATTAAATATTGAGCTCCATTCTGCAAACTTTGTCTATCCTTCAACATATAGTTTCTTTGTTTTTATCTGATGAACATAGTCAAGGTTACAGCATATGCTTGCTAGCATATTTCTTATGGTGTACGTGTGGTATTCTACAGAACCAGAGGCTATTCAATCAGCAAGAGGACGCCAGCTGCGTTTGTGAGTATTCATTTTTAAGAAAAGTTGATGTCTTCCCTACTTTTACTAATTTCACTTTCTGGTAGCTTTTTTTTTTTTGGTCAACTTGATTGGACAAATGAGATGTGTTCAATTTCGTCAGTGATTAAATTGTGTAGGAGACAGAGTGCAGAACTTGAAGATATATCTGAAGCACATCATGAGTAAATGATATTGTAGGATTCTTTTCCAAAGGGGGAAAAAAAAAAAAAAAAACCATACGATGCAACTTATCAAATATTTACAACATTAGGAAACAATAATAACTAGGGTGTACATCGCCCGGGTTGGGTCGGTTTGTACTAAATTTTTTAGCCAACCCAATAAGGTCGGTCTGACTATTTTTTAACCCAATAGAACCTAATAAAGGCCCTAAACCGACCTGGGCCTGTGACTGTCGGCCTCGGGTTGGGTTGGGTTGGCCTAATCGGCCCAAAGTTTTTTTTCATTTTAGAAAAATTGAAAATAGGCATTGGATTGGGCTTTGTATTTACTGAACTTGGGCTTTTTAATTGCTGAACCTGATCTTCTTTTAACATTTTTGAAATGTACTCTATTTATTAAAACAAATAAATCATTAAGGTTCGTTCAAAACACAATCAATACTCAAATCCAAAAATCAAAAATCAAACGTCACTAACCATAAAACACATTACATATTACTGAAGCAACAATCATACTAGTCTCATAAAACCACATTGCATCATACTGAAAACATAATATTCTCACGAAATAAAACAGTCAACTTAAAACATAATAGTCTCATGAAATAAAGAAGTCCATACTTGGTCCATAAAACATAAACATAATAAAAAGTTAAAACAACAAATAAAGAAGTTCATTTGGAGTAGCATAATCCATTTCCAAAGCATCCTGAATAAATAACAGAATCAAATTAGATACAAAGACCAATCAAATTAGATATAGAAGAGAATTAACATTAAACTTACTAAGTACCAAACAAGCAGCAACAAATCAATCTCCCACAATAGGCTCCACACTATCAACCAAGCTTGAAGACTCTGCATTTCAATTTTCAGCAAGCAAAAAGGAGTCAAATAAAACAAAACAAGTATAATTCCAGCAAGAAAAATAAATTAAAAGCTTATAAAAAGTACTAGCTAGTCATCGTACTAATAAGATATATTTACTTGATTCAACATGCTCATATATTTGCATCTCATGTATGTAATCCTTCAATTGTAATGGCTCATGAGTGGATTTAACCCAATTTTGGGTACAAACCAAAGCCTCTACCATTTTAGGGCTCAAAGAACTCCTAAATGGATCCAAAATGTGACCTCCAGTGTTAAAGGCTGATTCAGAAGCCACAGTAGATACAGGGACAGCAAGCACATCACAAGCAATTTTAGCTAGGATCTTATATTTGAAGCTGTTTTCTTTCCACCATGCTAAAATGTCAAAGTTGGGTGTCAAGAGATTAATAGGATCTTCAGATAAGTACTTATCAAGATCATTTTGCCTCTCATTGAAGTCTTTATCCTTTCGATGTTGTAAAAATTGAGACAACAACTTATGATCAGATCCTAAAAGCTTTTCCTTAGCTTGGTTAGTCTCATGTCCTTCACTACTATTAGTCTTCTCCGATGTGGTCCCACCACCATAAAATTCCAGCAACTTATTCAAGAGAGTTTCAACCTTTCTGGTCAATTTTGTAGCAGTAATGGGATCATAGACACAGTCAAAGCAATATTTGACATACTCAAATTTGTACCTCAGATTAAGAATAATAGCAACAAACAAGATACAATTAATATTATCCACACTTCTCCAATACTTCTCATGCTTCTATTGCCATAGAACAATCCCCACTATGCATTAAATCATTGATTTGATTTTCAATCTCACAAAGCTCATGATAAAATGCAGATGAAGTTACTTGCAATGAACTACTAAGTCTCAAAGTGACATTGTAAAAAGTCTTCAAAAACTTCACAAAAGCCTTTGCATTATCCCAATCTTCACTTGTTGGCGGTCCAACATTATCTTTCCCATTGTTATCATCCTTAAAAGTACTCAAGTACTTGTCATCTTCTTCTTCTTCATATCTCTCAAAAGCCTTTTGAAATTTTAAAGCTGTTTCTAACATCAAATTGGTGGAATTCCACTTTGTGGGGACATCTAACACCAATAAACCCTTATACTCTATTTTTTCTTGTTCCACACATGATTTAAACTTTTGCAACCTAGCTGGGGATGAAGTCACATATCTCACAACCCTACGAATGGATGCAATTGAGCTATGCATATCTTTCAACCCTTCATTAACAACAAGATTCACAATATGACAACAATACCTCAAATGCATAAACTCCCCATCTTGGACAGCCTCATTCCATCATCTTACCTTCCTTTTTAGATAGGTTACAGCGGTATCACTAGAAGAGGCATTATCTACAATTATGGTAAATACTTTCTCTAATCCCCAGCCATATATACAAGACTCAATCACCCTACCAATTGTCTCCCCCTTGTGGTTAGCTATTTGGCAAAAGTTCAGAATTCTCTTTTGCAACTTTCATTGAGAATCAATATAGTGGGCAGTAAGACATAAGTAGTTTATGTTTTGAAGAGAGGTCCAATAATATGTGGTAAGGCTAATCCTTTGTGAACTCCTAGTCAATTCAACCTTTAACTTCTTCCTGTCAGTTTGAAAGAGTTGCAAGATGTCTCTAGTTACTGTTACCCTGGAAGGAGGGTCAAATCTAGGTTGTAACTTCAAGCAAAAATGTTTAAATCCTTCTTCTTCCACAAACCTAAATGGCAATTCATCTAAAATGACGATTTTAGACAAAGCCTCTCAACAAGCCTCTTTGCTATAACCCATAGCCACTAAATTGCTCCCACTCCCAGTTTCAGTTTTAGGCTGAAAACATAGAACCTTTTGCTTTTTATCAACAACTCTAAAAAGGTATTTCTTACATTGGGTTTGCAAATGCACTAACATGCTACTTTTGCCACATGTTTTTGAATTACACGCATAATCCTTCCCACAGTAGTTACAAATACACCTAGGATCATTTGGATCACAATTTTTAAGTCTAGTAAAATGCTCCCAAACAATGGAGGCTGGCTTGTTTGGTTTAATCTTACGATTTTTTGGATTTGACCTTGTTTCCAATCCTTCCACGGTTTTTGATGTAGGACTAGGAGTACTAGAGGGTATAGTGGGTGGTATTGAGGTTGCTTTTGAAGGTGTCGGGGTAGAATCAATTTGGGCTTCATTATTAGGTTGTGGTGAAGCTTCAGCTGTTTGTGTAGAGGTAACGGATTGAGTAAGATATTTCTCCATCTCAAAAATTTCACTCCTAAACAAATAAAATGCAAATCCATAAAGCAATATAAGTAACTACTAACAACTAATAAGTTAACACGGTACTTAACACTAATAAGCCATTCACATTAACATATACAAAGTACACAAAATATTTTAAACACTAGATAATATGACGCTACAAATAAGGTAAACTAAATTAACACATACTAGTTACAAAATTCAATAAAATCAACTTATTAGGCATTGTTGAACACTAAAGCAAGAACTAAAATTAAAATATTCAAAACTAATTAAATAATAGCGTTAACAATAAAAAAATCTGACAATTATTTTCTTAGAAAAACACTAATAGTATAAAAAAAACTAGCATACAATCCAACAACAAGAGTATCAAACATAAAAAAAAAAAAATTATATATGTAATAGAAAAGAGATTCTTACAAAGTAAAAACCTCAAACAAGTGTTAATCCTTGCAGCTTGTATCCTTCAATCGGTGCTTTTAGAGTGTCTGAGAAAGAAAACAAATTAGGAACTTAAGCTCTCATAGACCAGAAGCTTGGTGAATATGTTATGCTTCTAGGATTAAAAAATGCTAAAACATAAATAATTGATTAGATGATAGTGCTAGGGGAAGTAGTTCAAGTTTTTTCAATATATGCCATTCAGAGTAAATAAATAATAAACATCGTGGGATTCAAAATTTTTGTGTTTTGTGTTCCTTTACATATATTAAAATGGAGAAAGACAAAAAAGAGTATCAATGATCAATTCAATTGAATTCTCGAGAAAGCAAAATTGATTAAGTGGCTACACTTATGTACGTCATTGTCTAGGTTCTCTTTGGGACATATAATTAAACAGAAACTCGAGAGATTTGGAAAAAGCCTAGAAACTAATGAAGAAATCACATGCCTAGATTTATTTCCCCAAAATTCCTTCACAGGAAAATTTTCAAAATAACAAATTCCAACAAATTCTAATTCGAGCAACAGATACGAGGTGACATTCACAATGAAAATCATCAACAAGAAATACTTTAATTAAAATAAAATGAAACTCGTGAAATCAAAAACAAAAATCAACTTCATTACAAACTCAATAGCTCATGAACTAACCTCATGAGTTATGAAGTCTTGCTTGTGAATGAGAGAGACGAGTGAGAAGTGCCAAGGACGAGAATGAAAGAGTAAGAGGGACAAAATTGAGATAGAGAATAGAGACGAGAGTGAGACTGTGGTTTGTGAGAGATGGAGTATGAGTGAAAGAGAGACAGAGATGGAAATGGACTGTGAATGAGAAATAAAGAAAATGAGAAAGTGAGGGTGGCGAGTCTGGCTACTGAGAAAGAAATAGAGAAAGTGAGGGTGGCGAGTCTGGCTACTGAGAAAGAAATAGAGAAAGTGAGAGAATTAGGTTTGAGTTTGTAAGGGTGGTGGCTCAGAGTGGTAAAGGTTAGGCGTTAGGTAGGGTTTCATGATATACATATATATACATATGTAAAAAAATATTTTTTGAAAAATTCTTGTAAAGAAGTGTTCGGCTGGGTCGGGTTCTATCGGGTTACGAAGCCCATAACCTGTGGGCTGAGTATAAAAGGTTGTAATTTCATTTTTCAACCCAACCCTACCCAATAGAAGCCCAGAATCCGCTAAATTCGGGTTGGGTTGGTCAGCCCAGTCTTTTTTCTTGTACACCCCCAATAATAACATATTATGAAGCTCACATATCATCTTATTCTAACTCAAGTCAGCTTAATCTTTTGTTTGTTTCTGTCTACAGTCTTGCAAATGTTGATCCTATTGACGTTGCAAGGAATATCACAGGGTTAAACCCTGAAACCACTCTTGGTAAATGATATATGTACCTTTTTTCAATTGTCTTGCTAATTATTCCTGTTCTTGAGTTTAAGTAATTATATTGTTGTTACTTATTGTTGAAATTGTTTTCTGACTTTTGCAGTCGTGGTAGTTTCAAAAACTTTTACTACGGCAGAAACCATGCTGAATGCTCGGACTCTTAGGGAATGGATTTCGGCTGCTCTCGGGTTAACACAATTTATCCAATTATATGGGACCTGTTCTTAGGGATTGCTTGGTTTTCTATGTTTTAGTACTGAAATACTGAATTTGGTTTCAAAACTGTTGTAGAAAGAAAAAGTAAGAAAAAGTTGGCTGAACTTGGGAATTGAGCAAATAAATGAACAGTGTTTCCCTTTCAAAATAAAACTAAAATGTCATTATTCTGGCATCTTTCACTTAACTAAAAATTGTTCTTCTGGTTTTTTTTTTCCCCAAAAACTTTTCTGCTTTTCAAGTAGTTTAGGATTTACAGGCTTGAAATTGATTGTCAGGATGAAGCATTTGAACCTTCTCCCTCTCTTTCTTCCCCCCTCACATTATTGCATATTATTTTCAGGCCTTCTGCTGTTGCAAAGCATATGATAGCTGTCAGCACAAATCTTACGGTACCATTGCTTTCTTTTATTTTTGTATTTTGTAATCAAGCACCGGTTTAGTCGTTATTACTTATTTGTTTCTTCTGTTCCAGCTTGTAGAAAAGTTTGGCATTGATCCTAACAATGCTTTTGCATTCTGGGACTGGGTTGGGGGACGGTATAGTGGTAAGTAACTTGCCTGTTTGGTATTAGAACTTACCACTCTTTGACGGTTGATTAGTGTTTGAACTGCTGGTTGCAGTTTGCAGTGCTGTTGGGGTGTTGCCTTTATCTCTCCAGTATGGTTTCCCGATTATTGAGAAGTATGTAACATATAATTGCTACAGTTCCATTGTAGTCTGTTATGAGATTTATTATGTAGGGATTTGATTGTGCTTCAGCTGTCATTGAAGATTAGTTAAGAACTCTGAATCTGTTTTTTTTGTATCTCTAGTACCATAGGGGAAAGGAAGATGAGAAAACCTATAGTTTGTGTGTGGAATTTAAATTTATGTGCTGATTCTTTTATTCTGCATGACTTTAATCTATTTGCGTAAAATTATCTATTTCCTCTACTTAAAGGTTCTTAAAGGGAGCTTCAAGCATTGATCAGCATTTCTACTCTGCGCCATTCGAGAAAAATATCCCTGTAAGTACATGAAAATTGTTGTTAGTTTTGTCTTCATTATTATATGGTTCATTCCACTTGTTGCCAATTCAATGTGCTGAGGACGATTTACCAATTGCAACAACGTGCTGTAAAACTGTCTATGCTTCTGAAACACCTGTATCAAAGAGGACTGCTTCATTACTGTTTTTCTTTCCAATTCCTGCCTTTTATTAAATGATCTTCTAGAGTGGGATTGAGCACAGCATACAGCTGAGGTGGATTTTTTATTTACATTTTGGTATAACATATTGATGACACTTCATATATGTATTTTTAATATCACTGCGACAATTTTTTCACTCTGTTCAATAACAGTGCGTCTGTTCTTTAGGTGCTTCTAGGCTTGTTGAGCATATGGAATGTTTCCTTTCTTGGATATCCTGCAAGAGTGAGTGTTCACATGTTCTCCAGAGTTTATTTATTTCCTTACCATCCACCTTATAAAATTGACATAGTATTTTTTGCTTAGGCCATCTTACCTTACTCCCAAGCCCTGGAAAAGTTTGCCCCACACATTCAACAGGTAAGTCTACATAGCTCTCTGCTTATTTATTTTGAAGGCTGCTTGCTTTCCTACATGCACTCATACCTTTCACCTTGTTATTCCATGTAGGTTAGCATGGAAAGTAATGGCAAGGGTGTATCAATTGATGGTGTTCCACTTCCCTTTGAGGCTGGTGAAATTGACTTCGGTGAACCTGGAACGAATGGTCAGCACAGTTTTTACCAACTAATTCACCAGGTATTGACATGTTTTTTAATATTTAGAAACTAATTTGTTAATGAGAATTTGTTAAATTCTTGAACTTTGACCTACATATGTGATGTAGACATGGAATACAATATATTACGAAATTATATTATTATTATTTAAAATTATGGGGATGGCTACGGTAGGGGCGTCCCTACGTAGGGTCATGCCTTAATTATCGTTGGATGGGAATCTGTGGGGAATAACGGGAATCTGTGGAGAATCTATTTATATACAGATTCCCATCCAACGGTGAATAGACAGAGCCCTACGTAGGGGCGCCCCTACTGTAGACGCGCCCTAAAATTATTTAGATTTATTATTAGGTATTATTTAATTTTGGATAACTAGATTTATGCTTCCTGTTTCTATTAGTTTCTAGAATTTGTCTACTTTCTTAGTTGTGTCCAATTGCTTATCTATAAATAGGCTTAACTATGTAATTGCTTTTCAGATTATGAGATTATGAATGAATATTGAGTGATTATTGAGTTTTCTCCTCTATGGTTCTTCTTCTCTTTGAGTTCTTATCTTAATTCTCTATTGTTTTTCTACCAATTCATCTGTTTCTGCCTAAATTCTATCACCCTTAGCTCTTCTACCTATTCTCTTTCTAAATTCTCATCTTATCCTACATTAATATGGTAACTTCAATATAGATATGCTGAAAGCTGAACTTGCTCTCTCTGTTTGTTAGGGACGCATTATTCCCTGTGACTTTATTGGTGTTGTGAAGAGTCAGCAACCTATCTACCTGAAAGGTTTTTTTATTGTAAATCTTTTTTAGCAGATATTTATTATATAGCATGCTTTTCTTCAAGTTTGTAGTCTGATACCTAGCTTTTGATATAATTCAAGGATACATATTTTCTGATGCAGGTGAAGTAGTGAGTAACCATGATGAGCTTATGTCCAACTTTTTTGCTCAGCCAGATGCCCTTGCTTACGGGAAGGTTAGGTTTTATTCTGGCACCACCATAGATGCTTCTGCTGTTATTCAAGTACATCGGAGAGTTTTATATCTAAAATTTTCATCTGAAATCTCGTTTACTCAATTTTAATGCCTCGCTCCCTGCAACCCAAAAGAGGAGATGGACCTCTTAAAACTAATGGTTGTCGAGTGATTTAGAGTCTTGTACAACTATGCTATTCAGGAAATTGACTTGTTGAAAAAAACAGAGAAAGAAACAATGGTGAGGAGGATGACTAGTAGATATTACTATAAAAGCAAATGAAATTTTCAAATATTCTCTCTGTTTTGTCATATTATCACATTTTATTTATGATGGACCATCAGTTGGTAATCCATATCTCTAACCGAAGGTCATTTTTTTCAGACCAAAGAGCAGTTACAAAAGGAGAATGTTGCAGAGCATCTTATTCCTCATAAGGTGATTTCCTTTGAGTTTCATTGATTTGCCATACAGGTCAATGAATAGTGTTAACTCCTGTGATATATCTCGCAGACCTTTTCAGGAAATCGGCCTTCTCTCAGCCTTCTTCTACCTTCATTAAATGCTTACAATATTGGACAAGTATGTAGTTTCTTTTCTCTGTTTTTCCTCTACTCTTTTCTTTTTACGTGTGTGTCTTTCAGGGGTGATTATTTAAAGAATTCAAAAGCTTGAAATGCTCTTTATACTTACAATCAGCATATTTGGAGCTGATAATCTTAGACTGGGTTTATTTTTCGTGTGTCGTTGTATTGAGGTTATATCAATCATTGCAAAAAATTTCTGCCTTCTCTTTATCTATTGAATGTCTTTGACTACACATACTTTTGTTATTAAGTGTCCAATAAATTGGTGAATCTGCAGCTTTCACATTTGCTGCTTGAATGAATTAAATGAATGTAATTTTTTCTCCTTTTATTATCAGCTACTAACTGCCTCAGTGTTTTGATGTTACTTGCCAAATCCAGTTGTTGGCGATCTACGAACACAGAATTGCGGTGCAAGGTTTTGTATGGGGCATCAACTCTTTTGACCAGTGGGGAGTTGAATTAGGGAAGGTAAGTATTGCCCAGGGAACCTTAAGAATGTTCCGGTACTGATACACCATCTTGCTGTGATAAAATAAAGATTTTCTTTTCTGCACTTGCTATAACTCCTTTTCTATCGACACTATGTAATCCGAAGTTATGCTATCACTCTTTTTTGTCTTATCCTAGTTAGTCATTTTACATCATAATTTCATGTCTGTGAATGCAGTCCCTAGCTACTCAAGTTAGAAAACAACTTCATGCATCTCGTACTAAAGGAGAACCTGTCCAGGGCTTTAACTTCAGTACCACGACGTTACTAACAAGATATCTGGAGGTGTGCAAAGCATATATATCATAGGAAGAACTTAAGGCTTTCAAGATGTGTATTACAATGAGTTTATAATCCATCATGAGTCCATGACCAACTTATTTTTAACTTTGCAGGCAAGTTCAGATGCTCCTTCCGATTCTCAAACCCTTCTGCCCCGGATATAGTGCCTGTATCTGAAGCGTGGAGTCTGAGGAATCTTATGCTGTTAGTCTTGTGTCCGCTTGACTGGAATATACTGTAGCCATGGTTTCCATTCCTTAATCTTGAGCATATATTCTGACATCCCATCAAATTTTCTCTAGTGTTTTGTTCAGTAAAATTTTGTATGAAAGAAACCTAAATGGTGGCCATAAATTGCTCGACATGGCATGACTCGTACCATGAAAGTTTTAAATAACACGGAGTATCCAGAATGCTCCATTTTATTGGAAACATTCTTGTGAATTGCGTTTTGTATTGTCATCAAAACAAATTGTACCGCAATATTTCGAGTCGTAATTCCTATCGCCCATAGGCTGCCTATTTCCTTTACTACAAGACTAGATAATGAAGATTGCTCAGGCATTTTATTCTTTGAAATAACCTCATTTATTCTTTTGGTTGGGGTGTTTCTTTTCCCTAACAAGTGGAATGATACAATGTCGTCATTATATTGCTAGTTTCGGCAAAGACAGTGCTTATTCCTCATCTTTTTGCTCTTAACAGATGGTGCATGAGCTGATCCAGTTAGATTGATTCTGAATTTCTGATGACAAGACGTAAAGAACCACTTGAAACGAAAATAACATAAGATAACAATTCAGTCCCATTTCACAACTGTACTGCACTTCTTAGATCTACTGCCCTAGACGGATAGACTACAAAACAAAGAAAACCACAGCAGAGCAGCTCACCAACTGTTCGACAAAATTACCAACCTTAATTTTCTTTCATTTTTTTTTCTTCTTTTAACTAATCAAACTAAATTGCCTACGCCTATGTCCATAACAGATACCAAAGGCCTAAACGCCTGTAGAACCAAACCCTCCACTACCTCTGACAGTGGCATCCAAATCTTCAACCTCAACAACATCTGGGGTAATGATCTTCTCAATTATCAGCTGAGCAATCCTATCTCCAGCTTTGACTTCAAAGTCAACATCCGAATGGTTGAACAGTATAACTCCAACGGGACCCCTGTAATCGGCGTCGATCACACCCGCTCCCACATCGATTGAGTGCTTCCAAGCCAAGCCCGATCTAGGAGCTACAAAACCCAGAAATATTATATTAAAATATATGCAAAAAAAAAAAAAAAAACCAGACAAAATTAAGACTATAGAGAGAACTATAATGGGGTTTACCAATTCTTGCATAGGTTCCTTCTGGTACCGCAATACTCAGATCAGTCGGGACCAAAGCTTTTCCTCTGGCTGGTACTTTCGTCTCCGTCGCGCTGCAATGATTTAAAGGACCCAGAAGAAAATATTAACACCAGGTCGGGTCGATTTTTGAAAAGAAATCAAATATTTTGGGGGAAAAGTGTAAAAAGAAAATGTGGGGTTTTACCTCGAGAGATCGTAACCAGCGGAGAGAGGAGAGCCTCTTGATGGTACAACAGCGTTTTGAGAGAGCTTTTTCACCCTGAAAAACGAAACGGAGCCCGGAGAGACTCCACCGACGCCATTTTCGTGAAGCTTGGGGAGCTTGGCCGCTGGCTCTTTGATTTCGGGGCTGTTGTTAGTCGCCATTCTGAGGAGATGATGAGGAAGATTGAAGCGAAATGGGTTTCTAGGAAGACTGATAATTAGGGCATGAGAGGGAGGTGGGTTGGGTTTAAATAGAGAAAAATCCATGATTTTTCCTGGACTGGCGCCAAGTTTTCCCGCTATTTTAGTCGTGAGGACTTTTTTTTTTATTTTAATCCCTCTTTTTTTGGCTTGAATTTAATGCGTAGTACCATGGGTTTATTTATTTACTAGCTATTCAAGAAAATTTCATTACTGTAATTGCGACTATATTTAGTAATTGAGAATCAATATTCTGGCCAAAAAAGAAAATAAAATATATTTTCTTCTTATGTTGGAGACTTTAACATTTTTATTTCCTTCAAAAGACAATTTTACTTCATTAAGAAAAATAATTTCCTTTCCTATTATATTGTCATACATATTATACCATATAAATCCTTCCAAAAAAAAAAAAAAACTAAATTGCAAACAAAACTACATAGATGAATAATCTCGCTTTGAACTTTAAGAAATCATTTAATTAGGACCACGTTATTCTGGGGTCTCTGAATATTATGTACTCTCACCGGCACTGGCCTAAAATAATACATAGGATAGTATTATTCAATTAAAAAAACAATATTATGGAGAAATAGATTTTTTTTTTTTTATAAGAGGAATAAGCTACTTAGTTACTTGTATATCTATAATTTTGCATGTAAGTTGTCCTAAAATAAGTAATTAGAACCACAAGCTAGTAGCTAGACCAGATTATTGGTATTCAGCCATATACTAATTATAACTTTCAATGTTGTGAATTATAATTAAGCTCAAAATCTCTGATAGCGTTTGCGCATGAAAAATAACAAAACCAAAAACATGAAATTTAAGATAGCGTGATTAATTATGAAAAGCTCAAGAGATCAGAAAAATAAGCATCACACACTATATAATTAAACTAGTCGTTATATCGCGCTTTGCGTGAGTTGTATTAATATTGCATACATTAAGCCTAATGTATAGTTAAGTTCAATGTATTTCAACATTAAAAAATGTATTTATCTCTATATTTATTTTGATGAGACGAATGTAGCACAACCATTTGTTCGATGAATTAAATTTATTATTAGCTATCATTAATATTAAATTAAATACAATATTATATAATACATGTATATATTACAACCAATCATAGCAAAGAAAAATAATGATAGGACCAATCATATCATGAAAAAATTAGGATTTTTCTAAAAATTTTAAAAATAGAATAATGATCAAAGATATAGTTAGGTCCAATGTATTTCAACATCAAAAAATATATTTATCTCTTTATTTATTTTGGTGAGACGAATGTAACACAACTTTTTGACGTTCGATGAACTAAATTTAATATAAGTAATCATTAATATTAAATTAAATATAATATTTTATAAAACATTAAATTATATTTTTATCTCTCTCTATATTTATTTTGATGAGACGAATGTAGCACAATCATTTGTTCGATTCGATGAACTAAATTTATTATAAGATATCATTAATATTAAATTAAATACAATATTATATAATACATGTATATATTACAACCAATCATAGCAAAAAAAAATAATGATTGGACCAATCATATCATGAAAAAATTAGAATTTTTCTAAAAAATTTAAAATAAAATGGTGATCAAAGAAACTATCAAAGTTTTGAGCTTCAGGCTTAATAAATATATATAGATTTTTTAGGAAAAGTACATGGATTTATTTATTTCTCACATTTATGCATTCGGTTTCAAATATAATGTATGCTTTTCCATTTTCCACGGCATACAAATACAACAAAATGCACCTACGATGAATAATTGATTCAAAAAATTTTAAATAAAGAAACCATAATGATCAATCTTTAGCCTACGTTTGTACTTTATTATACTAAAATAAAAAACCAAAACAATAATAATTGGAATGAAAAACTTCGGGAGTTAAAAAATTATGTCAAATGATTATAGAGTAAAAAGCAAAAAAATTACATGAAGTTTGATCATTTTGTAATTTAAATTATGAAGTTTTATACTCGCAAAATAGTATTGTGATATTAAGAATTTTTGAAAATTGATACATTAGTTACCATTTTAAATAACTTTAATAAGTAAAAAACAATAATACCATCAAAATTAAAGAGAATAATAAGAACTAACTCAATTTTAATGAAAGATATATTATTGTCTTTTTTGTTACTAAAAATGGTCAAAAAATCAATGTAGTGTATCAATTTTTACAAATTCTTAATCTCAGTATATTATTTTGTAGAGTCTAAACTTTAAAGTGTAAATTACAGAATACCCAAATCTCAGGATAATTTTTTGTGATTTACCCATGATTATAATATATCTTTTGTCTGGAATGGAAATTCGAAAGAAAGAAAAAAATATGTTTTTGCATATTGGGTTTGGATTAAAGCTATCAAGAAAGCCAGACCGGTCCATTAGCACAACAAGTTAAAATATAGATCGTGCCAGATTCGGTTCAGTCATGTGGGTCATGTCAGACTCATAACTTAAGCATGATAGACTAAGTACAACACAACATGCTTGTAGGCATGACACAATACACCCATCGATACATTAGCACGTTACACATATATTAACTTAAATTATTTTTCCAATGTAGAAGTACCAACCTAATTATGAGCCAATCCATGATCAATTATAGTTTGTAATATTTCACAAATTTTTTTCTTTTCTGTTTTTCTCTGGTGTTTAATTTTTATGTTATTTTTGTATATATGTGAATGATTTCAAAAGAAAAAAACAGTATATAAAAATGGTACTAAAATTAAGAATATTTTACTAATTAAAAAAGTTAATTTTAGCCCAAATGGATTAACACGTCTAGGCATGCAGGCTGACAAGACACAACACGAAGCACAACATGGCACGACAAGTTTAAGCACAGGCTAATGGGCTATGTCGGACCAGTGATTTTGAATTTCAGACAAGATATAGCATGAAAGCACATTTGTGCCCAACTTTAATAGGACGTGATGACACAGTACGACACGTTCAATAGCCTTAATTTGGATACTTGGCCCTAACTTGGTGCATCTTCTTTTTCGTCTTTGCTTTCTATTTGTTGTCAAAAGTTTCTTCTGGCTATGGATCTCTAGCCTTGCAAAGAAAGTTTTTATCACACGATAATTGTGAATGCCTCCAATTTTAATCTTAAGTTTTTTGCAAATTCGTTTCTCTAGTAGATTTTGGAAAAAGTTTCATGTATTTATCATTATTACATAAAGGAATAACTGCAAAAAAAAATACCATGAAGTATAATATTTTTGCAATTTAAACTATGTCTTTTAACTTGTACAAAATTATACATTAACTTTTCAAATCTCTGCAAAAATGTACATTCTGTATATAAATTGAGTAATTTGTGCTAACTATTTTAAGTTATTTTCAATAGATTTTTTGTGTTAATTAGCAGAAATAAGATATCCTTAATTCAGATTCGGTGTTTAGTGAGAAATTTGTTAGTCAATTTATATGCAAAAGGTACAAATTTACAAAAATTTAAAATATGAAGGTACAATTTTGCATAGGCTAAAAGATAGAGTTTAAATTGCATAACGGCTGTTCTGGGGGTGCTTTTTTTATGATTTAATTAGAGAAAAATTAATTAAGTGTAAGAACACTTAATTAAGGATAAACAAGGCAGTGGTAAAAAATGGAGAAAATGATTTGGAAAATTGTAGCAATATAATTCCACGTGTCAGAAAATTATGATGCCTGTAACAATGCAACCTGCAAGTAAATAGGTGTGAGTGGTTTCAATGACACTACGTGTTAGATAGCCAGTGTTTCTGACACAGGTGATACCGTCTATATGGTCAGAAACAAACAAAAAGATGGTTAATTTTTCTGACACAGGTGATTCCAGTCATTCGGTCAGAAATATAAATAAACGATACTAAAAAAAAAGTGATTAGAAAGTTAGATCTTTGACACAGGTGATTCCAGCCATTTTGTCAAAGATAAAGGAAAATAAAAGTATTGAATTTAACGTGAATAGATGTAACAAGGGCCGTATACGCTACAACTCAGCTTGCTAAATAACCCAGAATCACGAATTTGCGAGTATTTAAAGTGCAGAATTTAAATGTTAGCACAATATATATATATAGTCAGCACCCTATAAATATTTAGAACAATAGAAAATAATAGGGTGAGTAGCTCAGCGTTCCCAAAACCTACACAAAAATAATTAATAATAATAATAATAATAATAATAAGTATATAAATTATGTATATGGGGTACAGGTATATGTATCAAGTTGATAGACTTTGTTGGATATTAGTATTGATGTGAATATTTTAAGAAAGTGGAAGTTAATATATAAAGGATTTAAAAGAAAGGAAAAGGTGATTAATAATAGTTAGAAGGGAAATAGGTTCAGATCTTTAGGTGGCTTCGTATGAAGTGAAAAATAGAACCTTGAGTTGGTCAATAAAGAAAAAGGTAAGAGAAATAATCAGGAAGTAGAAGAGGAATAGAATTCTCTTGCATTTATTATCCTTCAAGTACAAAGCTCTTAAGCCTATTTATAGGCACAGGAAAATAAAGTTTGCCGCATATTGTATGGCCTTAAAGCATAGTCTTTCGACACCTTTCACTTGGAGGTGTCACCTAGACAATGGTAATATTTTAGATATTGACACATGGTCATCATAGCTAGAAAAATTGATGCGTGTCCAAATTCGTAGGTGGCACAAGTTATCTTGATCTTGACACATGGCACCTTTTTATTGGCTGCTCCAACAACATCTGCTTAATTGTTCTAATTCGGTGTTAACAAGTGACCGAAAATGCTTCTAATTGGGTGTTGATATTTCAACACAAATAGGGTCTTCAAATGGTCTTTAACTTCTTGTTGACATGGTATAAATTTGGCAATTCTCTAATGAAAAATTAACACATTAAATTTTCTTAGTTGACCCCATATTGCACAAGTATCACATTATTTGTGACTTAATATTTTAGTTAGTGACTAATTATAAAATTTTTGTTACACCCCAAAATATTAAGTCTCCTGAGCTATAGGGAATGTGAACATTCGCTAGAGCTCATTAATGAGAATTTTTCTCAATATGGTCTTTGAACACGTCTCAGAAGTACCGCATTTATGGAGAGAGAATTTCTTCTTTTCGGATGACTTTCATCTGTGGGCAAGCTCCAAGTACTAGGTAGCTAGCTCGAGTTGGGTTCCAGATAGTCATGCCAAAATATTTCTGTTGGATTGGTCCAACCCAAACAACGCCTCGTTAAAACCTTAGTAGAGCAAAGCCCAGTAGGAAAAATCTCTAGGAAGGAAAAAGAGCACGTTGCATGTGAGCAACTCTTTAGAGATGAGCTTGAGTATTGAATCTGTGAAGCTTCAATCATTCAGCTTGCTTGCTAACAGTAGTTCTTTATAGCGACTTGTGATGCCATTGAGAGTAGCTCTTCAAAAGAACGTTTACTGCTTCCAAATTGTTGTGAGCATCTCATGTAGATAAATTATGAAGAAGAAATTGCCTTGCAAATTGAGAGATTAGTCCAATATAAAGAACAAAATCTCACATTTAGATATAAGAGAAAATATAAATAATTATTAGGGATGAGAATAAGAAAAATAGAAACTAATAAAAGTTTCAACTAGTCCTCAATATTTATTGGTATAGATGATAATTAATAAATTGGCTATATAGCAAGATATAATATCTGATAAGGGAGTTTCCACGATAATTAATTGGACACAATCCACATCTGCTTTTTTTCCTAAAGTTAGAAGTGTTTATATAAATATAAAATATGAGTATAATATCACTGACATTATTTTGAAACAGATCATCTTGTCGATAGCCTTGAGATATTCGGCATTTCGCATGATTCTGTTTTAGTCAGGTCATTTTATCGATAGCTTTAGCATTTCTCGTGATCTTTTTTTTTTAGTCAGGTCATCTTGTCGATAGCTTTTGGCATTTCGCGTGATCCTGCTTTTGGCTAGGTCATCTTGTCGATTAGCCTTGATGGCATATCGCATGATCCTGCTCTAGCTAAGTCACATTGTCGATAGCCTTAGCATCTCGCATGATCCTGCTTTAGTTGGATCACCTTGTCGATTGTCATAACGTTTTACATGACTGTATAAGTTATCAGATGTAATTTATAATGATTGCAGTTTCATGCAACCTCAATTGAATATTCTGGTACGAAAGCTTATGAATTGCATGTACCATATGATAAAAGTATAGAAGAAAATAGAAACCAACCACTTATTATAACTGAAATATTTTATAACTAACAGTCCCTAATGAAGGGGATGTTTGTAGAGTTATTATGGTCAAATATCGAAAACTTACCTGGATCTAAAACCCAGTGAATTATTGAAGATGGTTTATATTGCCTCCTAATAGAACTTGAGACTTTGTGAATTTTTCCCTTGCAACTTTTGGATTTCTTGATAGTTGTTTACAAACTTTTTTCTTCGCCAGTTGTCTCAATAGCAGTGTAGACATTTTTAACCTCTTCCATGATTAGAGAATGGGTTATTCTCAGTCCTTTATTGTTACCCCAATAAAATTTCGCCTCTTTGAGCATTTTCATGATAGGTTTTCTGTACTGTATAACAGTCAAATGTAGCATGACCTACTTTTTTGTGAAACAAACAGAATTTGGGATTCCTTATTTCTTCTGGTGTAGGCGGAGTTTGGACCGGTGGAGGCCATAATACTCCGTCTTCTATCCATGTTCGTACGAGTGAAATGATTTGATTTTGTGCTACAGGTATCTCGAGAGGGGTTGGTCGATTTCTTTTGTCTTGAGGCACCCTTTCAACTAAAGTGACCTCTCCTTTTCACTTGGAAAAAGATGGCTTGCCCCAACTTTCAGTACCAGACCTTCCAGAAGATTTGTATAATTCCATTATTGTTTATTCGGTGTTGCTTACTCTGAACATTAGTTCGGCAAAATTCGGGATGACATGATTCTAAATGTAGACTTTGTATTCAGCTCGCATGCCTTTGACACATCCGAATCAGTTCGTTCTCTGAGATAATTTCTTTGCAGTCCAAAGCCTTTTCCTTAAATCTATTCACGTAAGTTGTGAGCGATTCATTTTCTTTTTGTGTTATACTGGAAAGATTAGACAAATCTAACTTGCGCTCTGCTATGAAGAATTTGGTGTAGAATGTTGCGACTAATTCATCCTATGTAGAGATACTGCCTGCTGGTAAATTGACAAACCTTGAATATGCCCGGTCTGTGAGAGATTTTGAAAATTTCCTTAGCCTCAATTCATGGTCGCTAGCATAGATTCCAAGATCATCTAAGAAACCAATGACGTGCTCCTTAGCATTGCCTTTTTTTCCATCAAATTTCTTGAAACGAGGATTAGTGTAATCCTTCGGATATGGCTTGGACAGAATATGTACAGGATAAGGAGGTCAGAAATCCACTGTTGCCATAATTTTACTAGCTTTTTCTGCCTCTATTTTAAGCACATCTTGTAGTTGTTCTTTGGTAATGAAACTATGTGAATTTTCATTACTCGTTCCAGCTGGAGTTGCGAGATTGGCAAGGTTTTCCTGTGTTGCTGGTATGACAGGATTTTGATTGTCTGACACTAGTGAATTGTTGTTTGGACAAAAGGAGACAGGAGCAACAGTCCCCTGTTTATCTTTCTTTTCTATCTCAGCCAATTTCTGCATCATCAGCTCCTGACACTTTATCAAATTTTCTAACGTGCTTTTCATCTGAGCAAGTGTCTCCTCTTGCTGACTTGATATTTCATTGCTGGGTAAATTCTGTTCCTCAGCCATTTTGATAGCAATTTTTTTTTTTGAAGAGAATT
The DNA here is from genome assembly GCA_002914845.1 of Trema orientale. Taxonomy (NCBI): domain Eukaryota; kingdom Viridiplantae; phylum Streptophyta; class Magnoliopsida; order Rosales; family Cannabaceae; genus Trema; species Trema orientale. The sequence continues at coordinate 272,927 of JXTC01000366.1, read as the reverse complement.
TGGCAGAGTCTAGAGATGGAAATTTTTTTTTTTGAAAATAAATGAACGAACAAAGTTTTAAGAGATTTTGGAAATACTGAATAAATCTAGTTTCATTTGGCTACTCCCCGGCGGAGTCGCCTTTAATGTTCCAAGGATGCTTTTTTTATAATTTGATTAGAAAAAAATTAATTAAGCGTAAGAACACTTAATTAAGGATAAACAAGACAGTGGTAAAAAATGGAGAAAATGATGTGGAAAATTGTAGCAATATAATTCCACGTGTCAGAAAATTATGATGCTGTAACTAGAGCTGAAAATTTAGGCCGGGCCCAACGGGCCGGCCCGTGGCCCGCTCACTTGGCCCGGCCCGGGTGTGAAGGGCTCGGTTATGGCCCGGCCTTAAAGGCCGGGCCGGGCTGGGCCGTTGGTGCTGGCCCGCACACACTTTTTTTTTTTTTTTTGAGGCCCTGTATTACAGGGCCTCCTTTCCTCCCCTCCCATGTAACGGTCATATGACCGTTGGGAGGGGATTCAGGGGGGAACAGTCATTTATTTATTTATTTATTTATTTTTTGAGGGCCTCCTTTCCTCCCCTCCCATCATGTAACGGTCATATGACCGTTGGGAGGGGAACGGTCATTTTTATGACCGTTGGGGAGGGAGCCCAGCTCCTCCCCCTCCCCACTTTTTTTTAATTATTAAAATATAAATAAATAAAATAAAAAATTATAAAATATTACAATATAGTTTTCTATAAATACCTCTCTTATTCACTCATTTTTTTCACATATCTTCTTCAATCTTCATATTCTCTCTTCTTAATATTTCTCTAATTCTATTATTTATTTTAATATTTTCTATATCAATTTTAAATTTTTGAAAAAAAAAATATATTCAAGTGAATCAAGTCACAAAAGCTTCAATTATCAAGTCTCAACTCTTTCAACTCAAGGTTTGAATATTTCTCTAATTCTAGTATCATATCTTTAATTTATTGTCTATTAATTTTGTTAATGCAATAGTGAAAATTATTGTCTATCTTTTATTATTTTCTTAAATTTAATGTGTTTATTTCTTTAAATTTAAT